>CM052084.1:2268510-2284981 GCA_028453745.1 Agapostemon virescens
TATGAAGCGCTGTTTAGCAATTGCGTGTCCCACCGATCCAAATAAGTAATAGTCGCATGGAGTCAAATTTGATTAGTAAGACGCATGTGAAAATATTTCCCAACTATTTCCCATTATTATAATATTTTCTAATGCCTCAATCGTTTCCTTGACCGGTGGTGCATTATCATGAAGCAAAATCACTTTGTGTTGCCTTTGGACCCATTTTCCTATCTTCTGGAATTTTCCCATGGCTTTCAGATGTATGGAAACGCCGTATCCGTGTCACATTTAATTGTTCAGCGAGTTATTGTTGCGTTTGACTGTCATCCTCATCCAACAATGCTTGCAATTCCTTATCTTCAAACTCTTCGATGTTTTCCGTGTTCTTCGTTTCTCACGTCAAGATCGCCACTTTTGAATGTTTTAAATCACTCGTACACTGTGATTTACCAAAAGAAAATAAAGATCTTAGTTGAAGTGTCCCGAAATTGACTGCAAAATTATTTGAAGAAACCGGAAAGGAAGTTCATTCTGATACAGTCCGTCGAATGCTTCATGAAAGTGAATACCATGGCAAAATTCTACGAAAAAAATCATATATTAACGATGTGAATTTAATGAAAAGACTACTGTTCGCCAAGGAATTCATTTCTATAGAAGAAATATGGTGAAAAGATGTTATTTTTGCAGATGAAAGCAAGTACATTATTTTTGGGTCCGATGGAGATAAACTTATATGGCGTAAAGTCAATGAAGAGCTTCATACTAAAAATCTCAAACCCACCGTGAAACACGGGGGAGGAAATGTAATGGTTTGGAGTTGTATCTCGGCTGCTGGAATGAGTGAATTAATTTTCATTGATGAAATTCTAGATAAGAATAAATATTTACATATTTTGAAACAAAATTTAATAAAAAGATCCACTGATATGTACATTCACCACAGTTTCAAATTTTATCAAAATAATAATCCGAAATACAAATCATGCGTATGTGTGTATAAATATTCAACAATATTTATTGTATAATTGTCCAAAAGTACTGCAACCTCCTCTATAGTCACTGAATCTAAATCCAAACAAAAATTTATGGGATTATTTAGATCGTCGAATCAGAATATTACCGATAAGGTGGAAGGCAGAATTAAAATTACGATCGAGCGAAGAATGATCACGTATTCCGCTATACTATATAAATAAAGTTATTTCTAGAATGCCCAAACGATTGAGCCATGTAATTAAACAACAGGGTGACCCAACAAAGTACTAAAATCGATATCCTTTTGTTAAAGTATGTGATCATTTTTAATTACAAAATTATATTTCGCGAAGTGTCCGAATATTTTTGAGATGTTAAAATTGGGCATTATTTTGTTTAACATTGATTAACGCGAAAAGTGTAGAAATTAAATTATCTTTACGTTGCATTTTCACAATTAATACGTTCGTTGTGAATATTCGGACATCATGATACTCAAAAAGTTTTTGCAGTATATCTCCACTGTTAATAGACTTAAAGAATTCGTCGTTTTGTAATGATAAAAAACATTTATTTTAAATGCTGGAAACATAGCATTTATTCATTTAACTGGTACACTTCTCGCGTTAATCAATGTTGAACAAAATAATGCTCAATTTTAATATCGCAAAAGTATTTGGACACTTCGCAAATTATAATTTTGTAATTAAAAATGTAAATACACTTTAACAAAAGGATATCGATTTTAGTACTTTGTTGGATCACTCTGTTGTTTAATTGCGTGGCTCAATCTTTTGGACATACTAGAAATAACTTTATTTAAATATTCCAGCGGAATACGTGACCATTCATTACTCAAGCGTTATTTTAATTCTTCCTTCGACCTTATCGGTAATATTTTGATTCGACGATTTAAATAATCCCATAAATTTTTGTTTAGATTTAGATCCGGTGATTGTGGAGATGGTTGTAATACTTTTGGAAAATAATACAATAATTATTCTTGAACTATACGCGATTTTTGTTTTGGATGGTTATTTTCATAAAATTTAAAACTGTGGTGAATGGTCATATTAGTGGCACTTTTTATTAAATTTCGTTTCAAAATATGTAAATATTTATTCTTATCCAGAGTTCCATCAACGGAAACTAATTAACTATTCCTTGGAGAACAATAATCTTCTTTTTCGATTTACATCGTTAATGTATGGCTTTTATTGTGGAATTTTGCCATAGTATCCATTTTCCGGCTTCTTCAAATAATTCTGCAAACAATTTCGGGACACTTGAACTAGGATCCTTTTTCACTTTTCTAATCATATTACGTTCGCCATGAACGTCAAGTAGTTTTGGACGACCACGCTTTGGAATAGATTCGACTCTATCCTCAAGATTTTACATTTGTATGGTGTCTTTTACAGTACTCTTACTCAATTGTAATAATGTACCGATTTCTCGGTATGATTTCCCTTTCTTGCCATTATAAATAACAAGTTGACGTAAATCGAACGATGTATTTTTACCTTTATGTGGCATTTTCACAACTAATACGTACGATACGAATAAAGTTCAAAATGAAATTAACTTTACCAAATAGTGCTTACATCTTATGTTTACAATTGCCACCAAACACTGTACCTGGCTCGACTGGACCTTCAAACTGCGAAGCGTATGGAATGTTCGAATATTCTTGCGAAATTAACCATTATTTTGTTTAACATTGATTAACGCGAAAAGTGTACAAATTAAATAAATAAAAACTATATTTCTAGCATTTAAAGTAAGTGCTTTTTATCATTACAAAACGGTGAATTCTTTAAGTCTGTTAACAGTGGAGATATACAGCAAGGACTTCTCGAGTATCATGATGTCTGAATATTAACGCCGGCCACTGTATTAGTCATACGATAGATAGTTGGTCATCGAATACACTGTTTGGTGCAATGTTATGGCTGAGAGAGTTATTTCCTTGAAAATGAGGAAGATCAGCTAAAAAGAATCAACGGGACTCTGTATCTGACAATGCTTGAAAATTTTTAACGCTCAGTGGTCGAGGATAATCAGGAGGTACGGTTCCAACAGGATGGAGCTACTACGCACACTAACAGGGCAGCAACGAACTTCCTGCGAGAAATTTTCAGTGAACGAATAATTTAAAAAAATGTTGAATTTGTTTGGCTTCTGCGTTTACCTGATTGGACTGCACCAGACTTCCTTTTTGCGAGGCTAATTGAAATAACCGATTTACATAAATAAAGCTCGAACAATTCAAGAATGTATGAAAAACATACAATCATAAATTCGATGTTTACGAGTTGAATCCTTGCGTAGTTCGTGAAAAATGTTGTGGAAATAGCCTGTACTTGTGAACAAAAAAAAGTATTCATTTGAGGGATATTGTTCTTCATAAATAATACTAAAAAAAAACATTAATTATATTTTCAGATAAAATAATAGAAAATGAAAAAACATGAATTTGTGAAAATTATTTTTGTTTTATATAATTCAATCTTTCAGTGGCCATCTTGTATAATGCTGTTTTCCAGATATGAAATCTTAGCATGATATATGTGCCCATAATTATGAAAGTCAAAATTTAAAAAGAATGAGTTTGTCAGTTATTTCACACAACATTATTTTAAACTAAATTTATTCAATGTAATTTTTACGATATCGTAAAAAATGAACCATTAGATAGTGGTTGTAATTTCAACATTATATGGAATTCATTTAGTGTTAATTATGAAAGTGGTCTAAGTAAAAAATTTAAAGAAATTATATAAACTGTTGTATGCGAAGGTGTCACGTCGGTGATACCTTCTTCTCAGTGTACGGTATCGTCACTGAGCACCTTTGTTCGCGTAATAATTACACGATAGTATTTGGTTGCGGTTTTCTTTATTTTTACTTTGTACAGTGTCGCGATTTCTGTTCTGTTCGTGATGTCTGTATTCGTCTGTTTGCGATTTCTTGTTCGTGTTGTCTCTGAGATCTAGTTTGTATCGTCGTGTTATCTCTGTGTTCTCTTTTGTATCTCTTTGGTATCTCTCGATTCTTGTCGCGTTCTGTCCGTTGTCACCTCGGTTTTGTCGTCATTGGTCGAGGGTAGTTTTTGGTGGAGGAATTTAGCGTTTTTCAATTGGTTGTAGGAATGATGGAAAGAGCGTGCTTGTAGGGGTATATCTGAAGGAGTGGGAAATTGTTGGTGCTTGACGGAGTGTCTCGGAAGGACTAGGAAATGGTGTCGATGAGGGATTAACGTCGTTTATTGTAGGGTTTGTCCACTGGTCTTCACGTGCGTTGCACGTGGGTCTGTTCACGTGCGTCGCACGTGGGGTCCGTTCGTCGGAGTCAAAATTGTCCGTGTTCGGCGCGGTCGTAAGTCGCGCCTTCTACCTGCCTTTTTATTGTAGTCTTTACAAAATTCTGACTGCGGGGTTAGGCGCGGACAACCTTCGGTGTTGCCGTCGCAACATAAACATAACTTGAATTTTCGGTATCGGGTCATTCTTGTCTACAGAATGATCGTGATTTTGGGTTGATAGAAATGAAAATAAAAAAAGCAAATTACTTATACAACCCTGAACATTATTATGAATTGATAGAAAAGTGTAGAAGAAGAAATACATTTTCGATAAAACGAATGTCGCTACCGGATTTTATTTCAACAAAATCACTAGAAGAGTCAATAACAAGAAGAGTAAAAAATACCGCGGTCGAATCTGTTTCTTGGCTGCAAATTCAATGGATGAGATTCTTGAAAAATGAACCTTGTAAGATGTTCTATAAAACTTCTTTAGATGATTCTAAATTCCACGTTTTGGATCTTTCACCTAAAAGAGGAAGGCCAAAAATATACGGAAATATTAAACTACTTCCATTATATACCACCACTAGACCAGTAACGGAAGAAAAACATAAAGATATTATGTGTTTACTACCATAAATCCCTCCAGTTTTTCAGCAACATTTTAAGAATCTTAAAAACTCAAAATGATAAAAATGGATTACTTTTTAAAAATAATTAATAAATGTTCATGAATTATTTCATTAAAGTTATTGTTTCAAATAAAACTCATAGTTCTTTATTGCGTTAAGTCATTTATAGGACATTCAGTTAATGTTGAAAATGGTCTGTCAGTTCAAACTTGAAAAACATTTTCGTATGAAATTCACAAAAAATTTCATATTCATAATAAATTTCCATTAATCAAGACTAATAAAATTATAAATTAAAATGTTGCATAATGTAAAAATATTTTTTAATTTATTCAAATGCATTTCATTAAATATCTCGAAACAAGAAATATATGACTTAGACCACTTTCATAATTATGGTCACAAATATCTATTGGGTGGAAATCCTTGGCGTCCTTTTAGCTCATAGTTATTGCAAAAGGCACTGAATTTACTTCTCGTGATAAAAATATTAGATCACCTTTGACAGAAGAATTACTTCTTAAATCAATACCAATATAATAAACTAAGTGGCGATAAATGACTGGAAATTGCATTCAATGTCTTGCGCAAAATGTCAAAGAAATCTTGTATAGGATGGTAAAGTATAAATGTCCAATTGAAATTTTTCCATCTTAACAACTTTCTGAAACTGCGGTTGAGGAAACTACTTATGAATGTAATATGCAAAGCCAACATTATAAGATTGTTGAAAGATAATATTATGAAACTAAAAAAAGGTTTAAAATATTCATAACAAATGAGTACGAAGGAATGAGGTTTCGGTAAAGTATCAACAAGTATGAAAATTAATTTGAACAGAACAATTAAACAATTCTTACAAGAAAAAGAAGAACCAACATACAGAGCCGGAGAACTTTAGACAGAATACCAAAATTAACAATTGTACAAGTCCGATAAAAATGATTACGTTGGGCGGAAATTTAATTTTCAACATACGCAAAAAATATTACGCAGATATGGACATAGATTCAACAATATAAAAATTAAAAGGGAAATATTCGTGTTCACAGCGAAAAATTCAAATATGAAATTAATTTTCGCGTTATTAACTTCAGTGTAAAAAACATATGGCACCGTGTAGTTTCAAAATTTTATATCTTTTGTATTTATTTTTCCGCTGTGTCTCACCCTTTCAGCTCTGAAATGTTACTGGAGTTATTGTTTAAAAATTCAACATTTAGGAGAATGTAACGTATGCGTCAAGGGATATTGGATACACGTATCTTCTGTCCTCAAAATAATTTAACATTACGTAATCTGTAATAAATATTCACTAGCAAACAAATTATAACGAGAAATTTATATGTTTTAATGGATGCTGGTTAAGTGGAATACTTTTGGAGCGGCACGGATATGTAAAGTGTAAACCTAATTGGAGATGATGCATGCATTTATCACAACTTGTTGAGACCCAGAAGTTATGTACATCAGCTGCATACTACTGCGCGATGCGCTTATCTACCTGCTCGATGCAGCGAGCCCTGTGATCCCCCGAATTCGGGAAAACGTAACCCAGTAGTCCCGTAGTATACAAAGCCAATACAGCGATCGCTGATTGGTCGACAGCCTGGTTCAAAGAAAGGTATATAAACTGCACAAACAGTGTCAGAAGCATTCTATCCATCAAAATAGAGAGTCACGTATAACCCTTGCATTTGTTTAAAAACCACATGAAGCAACTCAACTCGATATATTGATTATCACAACTCATCCAACATACTGCTAAGTCAGTATCCTGACTACAAAGCGGTGTCAAGACACAGCCTCGAGATCATTGCTACAAGACTTCGATGACCGAGTCGGTGCTCAACGCATCTGTATATTTTCACTTCAAAACCATGACATCGTGTCTGGGTCTGTGTGTATTGCGATCAAGTGGTACACTGTCATTTTTTTAAATATTTATGAGCACGTTTCACCCTAAGAATTAGTTACGGACTTGGGTAACTAATTCTTAAGTTGAAAGTCAGCGATGATAACGATGTCAGCATTGTGCGACGTTTTATCGCAGAATATATATCGGTATTCGTCTAGAATTGTCTAGACATTGCATCTGGGTCTGTGCTGCGATCAAATGGGTGGTACACTGTCGGTTTTGAAATATTTATGGGAATGCTTGGTCGGAAGAATTAGTTATGGACTTGGATATGGCTGAAAGTTACGTATTTCGTTTGGAAATAACAAACAAACCAGCCGTGCTCCAATCAATGACGATCAATGCATCGCAGATCTACCCGCAACGGAAAGGCGACACCAGTTTCGGAGAAAGATTCTCGAACAACGGGTTCTTTGTGCAACGTCTTACGAGGCTTTGTGGGAAAATGAAGTCACGAAGTCAGTAGACGTTGCACAATTTAGGATTACGTCCCAAACTACGTCCCTAATTTATCCCTACCAAAGGAAAAATCATTTTCTGAATGTTACGTCGTAACAACATTATATATAAGCGCATAAGAATTCAGCGACACTGTACAAGTTGCAGAAATCCCCAGCAATAAACCACCCCTACGTCCAACGTCTTGCGACTAGGCGCAACGGCCAAACCGAACGTTTACCTGCGATCGCGCCGTTTGACCAAACTACCATCGACTCTGACTGGTGCGCTTGCATGAACCATTTTCTGCATAAATACTGCACACTTTTCGCACTCTTGGGGATTCACATTTCAAACGTCACTGAAAGAACTTCAACTCAACTAAACCGCTCGTTTGTAAATCCGTATTATTCTCGTAAGAAAACCAGTACGTCAGAATTATTAAAGTCGGTTCTGCATTCTAACAAGTCGTGTGTCTTTATAATAATATTTGCACCACCCCTAAATATCGAGCCTTGTTAAATTAAGCGCTCGAAGAGCAAAGATAAATATAAACCGTTCAAACTAATCGATTTATTATTCGTGCGCTCAAAATACTGAACTTTGGCAGACAGATCACTTTTACCTTTCCCGCTACTCCGATTTACGGATCCGCTTCTGATTCATGTATAAGGGTGAGTCACCAAACGTTTGCACCTCAAATATCTTTGTTGTTTCTAAAGATACGTAAAATATGGTAAGGACAAAGTTGAATGGTACAATGGAGCTAACATGATACTATACAAAATTTTTGTTTTTATGTGATTTTTTTAGAGATATCAAGGTCACATTGACATTTTTAAATGGAACCACCCATTTTTAAACACATACAATGATAGTCCCTTTCATTAGGAATTCAGTAACTATACTATTCCAAGGTCATTCAAGGTCAAGGACAGAAAAAACGTATAAGATTTAGAATATGAAAGCAGAATACGTTTATCATGGTTGAGACTTGTAGTAAATAGTAAACATACTATGGTCGTAGTTAAAGTAAACATACTAAGGTCCTTCAGTGTTACTGTTATTTAGCATTCTTATTTACTATCAGTACGTTTCCAAACGCGATTCCGCTATGTCTTATTCAATGACTGAAAAGTGTGATATGATCACGATTTACTGTAAATGTAGACAAAATGCAGTGCAGGCCCGATTACTTTATGAAGAAAGATACCCCGAGCGAAACACTCCTTCTAGACAGACTTTCATTAATACATCCAGGTTGTTTCGAAGTACTGGAGGTGTACATGCAAGACAATACAAACGGAAGAATCCCACGACCAATGAAGACAATGAAATTAATATTTTAGCAGCTCTAGCTGTCAATCCTCATGTGAGTGAGGACCCAGGACGAAACGTTCCCCCTTCCTTCTTTCCTTTTCTCTCTCTCACCACCACACCATTTTCAGCCGCCAAAGAGGCAATGCTTAATGAGAAATTAAGAAAATATGATCAGGAGAACCGTTTTAAGGGCAGCGGTCCCAAGCGAACCATAAACCCAAGCGATACCTGCGTTAATAGTGGAAATTCCTAAAAAATAATGGAATTTGTAACCATCCCTACATCTGTTGTTAATCAAGATTCACGTCTTAACAGGTGGGGTTAATACTCTTGGTATTTGTCGAACTCTGAATTTCAGCTTGAAACAATAAACCGCCAGTCGCTCGCTGACCGGTTTGCTTGCCAATGGCTTTGATCCTTAACGGATAGTAATGTTTCGTTGTTCTTACTTAAAATGCCTACATGAAGAAAGTTTTCATTGTGTTTGTACGACACAAACTGCTTTGTTATTAGATCTATTTTAATTGTTACATCTATTAAAACTTCATACAATTCTTATTGTAACGCGTACGTCATTAAAGAAGTACATCCGAAAATTTCTGATGGAAACATATTTATAACTTCAAAAATTGTGAAAGAAAAAACTAGGGACCAGTCAAAATAACTGGTTTGTTAGTTCTAGTGTTAAAAAGTAGAATCTTGAATGCAAATATAGAAAAATATCATTAAAATATTATTTAGTTTCTTTAATACAATCTTCATTTTAATAAATGTATAAAATCTCCCCTGTACCAGGTCAATAAATATGAAACCGGAATTTTCCCATACCTGACGCTAACTATCAATGTAGTTACTGTCAAACAGCGCCATTAACATCATTTTCTTGTATTGACATCTTATAAAGATTTTCAACTCACAACCATACAAGTTTCATACAACAGCATAGTTTTTAATAACGTCGAACATGTCGAATTTTGTGGCTGGAAATTGCGATTTGCTGACAGCATTCATTTTCTTCAAAATTTCAAGAAAATGGCTGCAGAATCACATCGAATGTTTGTCAAAGCTTACGGTGAGCATGCTCTTGGTAAATTTCAGTGCTTCGAGAGGTTTAAAAAATTCAAGAGTGGCGATTTTGACGTAAGAATCGAAGAACATGGAAGACTACCAAACAAGTTTGAAGACAGCGAATTGTAAGCATAGTTGGATAACGATGACGCTTACATGCGACAACAACTGGCAGGTCAATTAAATGTTACACAAGAAGCCGTCTCCATACGTTTGAATGCCATGAAAAACATCCAGAAGATAGCAAAATGAGATTAAAAGGCAACGCAAAGTGATTCTGCTTCATGATAATGTACCATCGCACACAGCAAAACTGATTAAGGAAACGATTGAGGCGTTTAGTAGGGAAATATTGAATAGTCAGAAAAGTATTTTCAAAGACTTTTGTCACCCATATTGTTTGGTGTCATATGTCGGGCAACACTAATCAGATTGCGTCAAACTGACGCACACTTGAGAGGTGACACTTCAGTCTACAATTTTCATGGAGACAGTTTTATATTTCGTCAATCGTGTCAAAAGTAATATTAATGTGAAAATGAGTGAAATTTCTGGAAAAATTCGCTGTGTTTTGCAATTGTACTACGAAAAAGTCTGGGAAAGAATTTGTGGTATTTACAGTGAAAGATGTTTTATCAAATGTAATAGAATGTAGATATTAAAGATGCACCTCTCTCTGGTGGGCCTATAATTGTAAAAGTCGATGAAATAATGCAAACGGTTGATCAAGATCGGTATATAAGTAGTCATGAGATTGCTAGGGAACTAAACATTCATCATTCAACCGTGATGGGTCATTTGCAGAAAGCTGGATACAAAAAGAAGCTCGATGTTTGGGTGTCTCATGATTTAACAGAGAAAAATTTGATGGATCGAGTTTCCATCTGCGAATCATTTTTGAGTTTGGCTGGGAAGTTTTAATGCATCCACTGTATAGCCCAGGCCTTGCACCATCAGATTATCGTTTGTTTCGATCTCTGTAAAACTACCTTGATGGTAAAATGTTGGATTCAAAAAGGATGTGAAAATCACTTGACCAAGTTTTTAGCCGATAAACCACAGAAGTTCTATTCTGATGGGATTATGGCTCTACCCCAAAAATGGCAAAAGGTCATAGACAATAATGACCAATATATACTCGAATAAAATTCATTTGGAATAAAGGCAACATTTAATAAATAAATGACAAAAATCTCTCAATACTTATTAGACTATCCAGTATTTTTGCATGCGACATACCTACACGCACTTGTTGAGCAGCGCTTCACATCTTACGAAAATGTACGAAAATGACTCGATGACTGGTTTGTCTTAAAAGGGGAACATTGTTTTTGCGTGGCATCCACAAAATGTCAGCGAGATGGGAAAAATGGTTAGCTACCGACGGGCAATACTTAGAATAAAATATTTTGTATCATTTTCATACAATAAACAATACAATACAATGTATTTTCTGTATAAAATTTCCGGTTTTATATTTACATACCTGGTATTTTCATTCGTGATAGAGAATAAATTTACTTTTAGAGTTAAAACGAAAGGGAATAAACATTTAATAATGTTACATGTTTCTAAATCGAATTTAATATCAATTTAGCATGGCATTGTCTGTAAATATGTTGCTACAAATGTTGTATTAAAATGCACTACTTATTACTGTTCACTGTACGATAAAAATATGAAAAGTGGAAGTTTCAGTAATGTCATGTTTTCCATTAATAAAAAAGTTAATTTGACACACTCTTTAAATAGAGCATAAGATTGCGTTATCCAGCCGGGGAAAAACGCATTTTGTTTCGACGTGTGTGTGTCGTGAAATCGGCAACCAAGCCGTCACGAACCGGCAAAAGTCTTTGCAATTCCAATGTTATGCATACCATCTGCATACCACTTGTGACATACAAAATACAGTATGATTTTCTTGTGACTGCGTGCCTCTCGTGAAACTGGTTTCAGCATCCCGTATGTAATTAAACTTTACACAGCGAAAACACAATTTTAATATGCGAGATATATGGAAGCATCGCTCAAAAAAATACTTTTTACATTTAGAATTTGTTTTTCTTTTTATTATGTGGAAAGTGAATCAATTTAAATTAAGTAAATATTGAACGATGTAAACCGGAGCATTTTAAACCGAATTGAATTTGCCCGGAGCTCGATAAAATCGAGGCTGTTTTGTTGCAGAATTTTAAGTGAAGTGGCAAGTTATTTTCAATCTACATTCGTAATACGAACGAACTCGGCATTGATATTTTATTACGATTGAACAATTATTTACACTCGCACAGTAATTATAATTTACATATTCTGACCAACAATTTTTCATCAAATACCGTATTGGATTAACTATTGATGTACATTGCTTTGAAATAACAACAAGATTGTATTTATTAAGACATCGTACAATTTTCATCGTAATGTTTGTTTGAATGAAGAAATTCGTTCGAAACATTATGATGAAAATATTTTTATAATTTTAGTAATTGTAAAAGAAAAAATTAAGAACTTATAATTATATCGATAATTCTAGTGTAAAACCATGTTTATAATTGTAGTATTTTGTAAAAAATGTTCACAGCATTAAATAGTGTGTTATTTTTTTATATATATAGTTACTTATGTTACATAGTTTATTCTTGCAAAAATATATAAATGCACTTCTTATGAAAATGATTTATTTTATTCGAAATATTTTCCAACAGCGTACTTATAAATGCCTAGAGGAAGGGATGGTATCTGTGACCTTCCAAGAGACATTTTGCATTTCTTCCTAAAATTTAATTTGCAAATTAACTTCATTTATATTTTTGTTTATGTTGGTAAACAGTGGAGTTACATGTGATAAAGGAGGAAAGTAAAATAAAACTAGTTCCACTGAAGTCAATACAGTGGGGATAAAATAAGGTAGACACTTTTTAAAAACCAATAACTTATTCGAAACAGAACCAGTTCGAATACGAATTCAGTTTTAAGACTTTGGTTAAACATTAATATCATGGATAGTAAACGAAATATATTTTTGTTAATCCTTACCAAATGGTTTATATGTGAACAAAATCGAATTTAATAATTATAAACAATGACGGATTATAAATATAACTTTAGATTAACCTTTAACGATATCTTGGACGTTTCTCTACATTAATAACACCAAAAAGTTAACTGAAAACAGAAAATTACCTTTATTATTTTTATTATAATTACTCTAATTACCTATATTTAACAGAACCAAATAACTGGAGCTTTTCTAAAGATGCTACAAGGATTAGTTTACTCGAAAATGTATAAAAAAACTTCATTTAAAGCACTCTACTAATTATTTATTTAAAACACTTTCACAGTTATAAAGCAAATTAGCTCCATGAACTACTTATGCACCGCAGTTGCCAGTTAGTAAAAGTATTAACGCATTCATATATAATATTGATGGGCTTGTGACAGTTTTACCTTCCATTCCACACCTTTTGCATTCTAGCACTACCAAACTGATGACCCTAACTATTGGGTTGTTGGGAAAGTAATTTCGTTTTTTTTTTGTGAATATGAAAGACAATTTTCATATAATGAACAAATATTTTATTAAATTATATATTGGCCATTCTGGTCCAATACCTTTTGCCATCTTTCTGGTAGTAGCATGATTCCACGCTCATAAAATTTTTGGTCTTTGCTGGCAAAAAACTAATCGAGGTGGTTTTTGACCTCCTCATTTGAAGTGAAGGTTTTACCGTCTAAAAAAATTTGCAGTGACCGGAATAAATAATAATCCGAAGGTGCTATATGTTTATGTATCTGTATCATTGTATTCCATTCAAGCTGTAAAAGCTTTTGGCGAGTGACCAAATTTGTATGAGGTCTCGCATTATCTTGGTGGAACACTACACCTTTTCTGTTGATTAATTCTGGCCTTCTCTGTTGAAGTGCATCATTTAGTTTGTCCAGCTGATGACAGTAGACTTCCGAATTAATTCTTATGTTATCTGGTAAAAGCTCAAAAAAAAACGATTCCTTTAAAATCCCACCAAACAGACAGCATCACCCTTTTTTGATAGATATTGGCTTTGGAAATGGTTTGAGCCGGCTCATATTTTTTGCTCCATGATCTCTTGCGTTTGACATTGTTATATACAACCCATTTTTCGTCCTCAGTAATGATGCGTTTAAAAAAGGAATCATTTTCGTGACGTTTGAGAAGCGAATCACAGACGTCAACGCGACGACACAAATTTCTCTCCGTGAGAACATGGGGAACCCATATATCAAGCTTCGAGGTTAAACCCAGTCCTTTCAAGTTGTCATGAACAGTTGAATTTGATAAATTTAAACTCTCACCGATCTCGCGTGTTGTTATTCGCCGGTTTGCATCAACTAATGCCTTTATCGTGTTTTTAGCAGCTTCAACCGGTCTTCCAAAACGTAGTGTATCTTCGACATCAAAATTGCCATATCGAAATTTAGGAAACCAGTTCTGGCACTGGCGTACTGTCAACACATCTTCTCCATACACATCGGTTAATCTCTTTCTGGCTTGAACAGCATTTTTACCTTTTTTATAGTAAAAAAGTAAAATATGATGAAAATGCTGCTTATTGCACTGCATATTTAAAAGGGCACTAACCAAAAACTGCTGCGTAGAATCAATTAGACTTTTTCACACACAAGCCTTGCTATATCAACTCTCAAAACATATAATGAATATGCGGCTTAAGTGTGAAGTTGGGTGCAAAAAAATACAATTAAATCCTCTGTCGGGAAAAAAACGAAATTACATTCTGAACAACCCAATACAAAGACAACACGGCAGCCGGAGAAGGGAACAATAACAACTGCATTCACGAGTCAACAGCAACAATCTAAAGACCAACAATGGAAGTATGAATGTCTTTCGCCAATGGTCGAAAACACGTGATTACTCTTCTAGTGTGGTTAAACAATGATCCACCGCAGACATCAGGTATTCAGAAGGCACGAAACCTCGGACCCACGACGAAATCAACAAGATAGACGAACTCATGGAGGATCATCGACGCCAAATCCATGTTTCCCTCAAACAACCATACTAAAACAGCTGTATCTACGGCTTCGGAAGGCTCGAAGACGACTCACTGTCTCGCTACAAATGTTTAACCCATTTTCAGTATTTTTAGAAAGATAGAAATGTTTTAGCACACATAGTCAAGAAAATTTCGCGCATATATGAATTTATAATGTAAATTCATGTCTTGTCATCATCACTTCTTGTCATCAAGTTTAATAAATATAAATATTATGCGTTTTTTTAGACGAAATCAGACAGATGCAAGGTCTGGGCTGTAAGGTGGATGATGAATCAAAACTTCCCACCTAAGACAGGAACATATTCAGATGCGAAAATCCGATTTTGATAAAACTTACGGGAGCTTATAGTTCTTTGAAAAATATTTCACACGTGTTTTTTTTATCTGCAACCATACACATTGAAAGGGTGAAAACAGCCCTCAAAGTTGGGGTATTTTTGAGATATCTCGGAAACCAGAGGTCGAAAAATTTGAATTTTTTTAAAATTGTGTGTTTTTCAATGGGAAATGTAATCGCGCAAGAAAATTTTAACAAAAGTCTTTTGTTTAAACAATAAACCTAATCTCCCATAAGTTTCATCAAAATCGGATTTTCGCATCTGAATATGTTACCTTGTAAGCTCAAAAGTGGTTCGATTTCATTACGTTTGATTCATTTACAATGATTCGCAGATAGAAACTCGATCCATCAAATTTTTCTCTGTTAAATCATGAGACACCCAAACATCGAGCTTCTTTTTGTATCCAGTTTTCTGCAAATGACCCAAAACGGTTGAATGATGATTGTTTAGTTCCCTAGGAATCGCATGACTGCTTATATACCGATCTTGCTTAACCATTTTCATTATTTCATCCACCTTTCAGTGATTGGTCGACCAGAGCGAGGTACATCTTTAATATCAACATTTCCAGAACGGAAGCGAGCAAACCATCTACATGCTGTTGCATTTGATAAAGCATTTTGACCGTAAACACCACCAATTTTTTCCCAGGCTTGTGCAGCATTTTTGCCTTTTTCATAGTAAAATTGCAAAACATAGCGAATTTTTTCAGAAATTTCACTCATTTTCACATTAATATTACTTTTGACACAATTGACGAAATACAAAACTGTACAAAACGAAGTACAAAACGGTGGATGCATTGAAACTTCCCAGCCAAACTTAAAAATGGTTCGACTTCATTAGGTTTGAGCAATGATTCGCAGATGGAAACTCGATCTATCAAATTTTCTTCTGTTAAATCATGAGGCACCCAAACGTCGAGCTCCTTTTTGCATCCTGTCTTCTGCAAATGATCCAAAACGGTTGAATGATGTATGTTTAGTTCCCTAGCAATCTCATGACTGCTTATATACCGATCTTGCTCAACCGTTTGCATTATTTCATCGACTTTTACAATTATAGGGCCACCAGAGAGAGGTGCATCTTTAATATCTACATTCTATTACATTTGATAAAACATCTTTCACTGTAAATACCACAAATTCTTTCCCAGACTTTTTCGTAGTACAATTGCAAAACACAGCGAATTTTTCCAGAAATTTCACTCATTTTCACATTAATATTACTTTTGACACGATTGACGAAATATAAAACTGTCTCCATGAAAATTGTAGACTGAAGTGTCACCTCTCAAGTGTGCGTCAGTTTGACGCAATCTGATTAGTGTTGCCCGACATATGACACCAAACAATATGGGTGACAAAAGTCTTTGAAAATACTTTTCTGACTATTCAATATTTCCCTACTAAACGCCTCAATCGTTT
>CM052084.1:2285481-2301130 GCA_028453745.1 Agapostemon virescens
ACCTTTGAATCACTTTCTTCAAGGATATATAATAAATTAAGTTCAACACGAAACACAAACGGCGCCTGAAGATATGAAAAATCAAATTATTAGGATATGCAATGCTATTATAAATTAAGAAACGATTCAAAGATATCCTTATCCTTAGAGAACAATATAAATGGTGTCGTCGTTCGTGGTACATACGTATAATAAATAAAGTTAAACCGGAACACTAACTTGAAGATACAAAAATTCGTATTAGTGGACTAGGTAACGTTATAACTTGAAAAACAATTCAAAGTGTATCATTTGCACTTATCGATCGAATACGCAAGTTGCATTAATTATATTACACAATATTTTGAACATTATCTGCAGTCAAAATCATATAAAATATCATAATAACTATTTTCATCTGGTAGGTCCTTATAGCTTTTTCTCCTAGATTCAATTTTATCTTCAACCGCGAGATAAAAATTAACCGTTTACAATAAAGAATCTCAAATTGATTTTTATAACTCGAAGTAAAAACAAGGTGGAAAATAATTAATTAGAACATTGTATTGTATGTTTGAAACCGTACAACTTTTATTTCAACCGTTTTTTGATATTTTAAATAGTTTACGTGTAATTTAGGTGACATACTTAAGTCGATTAATATGTATACGACAAATGAACTATCGATAAATAATATATGAAGTGGAATCTCGATATAAAAGATTATTTAATAAAACTCCGACTGCAATTGTATTTTCAATTCGACAGAATATACGCGGGATTCGGATTTTCTTTTAAATTGAACGACAGGAACGAATGTTTGCAATCAATACATACAAAATCTGATTTAACAGAGTGCACAAACATTTCGAGGACAGACTCACGCCATGTACATGTACAGTCTACATTCCGGAACGTTAATATTCATCATCATTATAATCGAGTGTGGAATAGAACTTGTCACACTAGGAAGTGGAAATTGTGTATACTTACGGAGTAATCAGCTTCAGTGAATTACTTGGCTTTCTATGTATAGGCATAGCAAATGGGTGGGCGTTACATGGAACACGCGCAATTTTTAGCGAATGAATACAATGTTACGAAGTAGCTTAGCCAATTGTAAAACGTGTATACTATTCATTGTACATAGGAATTTTTAAACAAATAATAATGTATCAAATTATTTCATCGATCAAAAGCAATTATTGAAATTAATATTGTTAAATTAAATTTTAAATTTATTGTAAATTAAATAACGAGAAAATATGTATTTTAATAAGATTATAATTTTAATAATATTATTCTTTCTAGTTTTTACGTTACATTTTAATTAACTGTAAATGGAAAGAATATAACTATGCATAAATGCCATAAAAGACTTGTTTACACCACACGAGTCGTTCACTGTACAAATCGATTAACTCCACTTTTTGAAAAATTTTAAATTTAAGTGTTAAAACACTTTGTATAGTCATAACTTTTTATATTTAGAATAACATTCCCTAGTAATTAAGTTTAGCACCATTAAACGTCAACAATTTTTTGGTCACTGAATAATACATAATTTATTTCAGAGGCCATTTCGATTAACTCCGTACTCTAATGTAAATCGTTGCAATAATGCAACTCAAATGCACTAGCAAGAGCTGAATGATAACGATGAATTTTTTAGTGCCGCTTGTCAGAATTGAAGTAAAATAAATTAGTTAGTCACAGTCACATTTGTGAAGTCAAATTAATTATTATTAAGAATAAAGTTTAATTTGGTATATTTTAACTTCTACTGTGTACTTTATCAGTATTACACGGTCTACATATTTTTCAGCCTTCTCACCATCACTTCCAGATCGCATTTTGGTTGATTTATTATAAACAATTATTCCAATTTATCAGTGGCTTTTAAAAAGAAAATTATACCGTTATAATCGAGATGAGTGAAACTATTAATAATGTGAATGTCCAAAATAGCAAAGGGATGAAGCAATATGCTTCTGATTGCAACAGCAAAAATATTGATTGGGAGGAAAAGAAGTTATAATACTATAATGAAGAATCAGAATTTAATGCCATTAATATAAGGAAATTTGTAGCAGGTAGACCACAAAGTTTGAAAAATGAGATCAGCTTGTATTATCTCCCAAAGACAGAACTGTTACAAGGGAAAAAAGGAGAGACATGATGGACCTGCTGAAATTCATTCCTCTTGCTAAACACGATTACTATAAAAACTTGAGAACAAATCGAAGAGACAAGTCCTCACATGCAGTTGAGCAAGAAGACATCATTTATATTGCCAAAAAATTAATCACGAATAACAATATGTTATAACAGAACCATTAATATTCATTTTTATGAAAAATCTGTAATAAAAATAAATAATAATTAACTTTTTCGGTAATAAAAAATTTAAATTTTAAACACTGAATTTAAATTTATTACTCTTTTCACTTGCCAAATCGATTAGTTCCATCAGTCACGTAAAAATTGTAACATTACTGACGATAACTTTTTGGCTATTCTGTATTATTAATTCTATATACTCTTAGATGAAAGCTAAATCTATATTTATGCGTTCTACAATATTTGACTTTATATTATATAAGGAATTTTAAAAAACAATGCACATTGTTTCATCGTATTTCTCCACTTTTTAATTTATGGAGTAAATCAATTTGTACAATGTCATTTGTGTTTTTCCGTTTCAATCGAATCAATTAAAATAGTATAAATATTTCTTAATATTATATAAATTATATTCAAAAAATTAACTTAGAAATTTTATACCGTCCGCTCCTAGGGACTGACATAGCGTTTCAAATGTTAAACTATTTATTAACTAGAACAAACAATTGTCTCAATGGTTGCAGGATTTCTTAGTTAGATAAGTCAAATTTCTATTTTGATAAAAAGTTTATCTACAGTAAACATAACAATTAAATCATATATTTTAATTACGCTAAAATTTGTTAGACAATCTGTCAATTGTAACAGAAACTATTTGACACGATCGCTACCAGCATTCGTTGGATTGCTTACCTTCAATGTTGAAATGTTTTATGAAATCAACGCATAAACTATCTAAAATATTAAATAATAAATAATAATAATAATTAAATAATAATAATTTACAAGAAGGAAGTATAATATTTTTTAAATATCATTTTGTGTCCTATGACATAAAACATGAAGGTGTATAATATTAATTTAACTAATTTTAAGTAAACTTTGTGACTATAAACGTCGCATATGCGTGACGTTGGTAGCGTACTGATTAATGGCTTAATTATTGTTTCAATGGGAAACTTGTCATAGTAGAGTGATTGGCTATAAGCTGCATGTAAATTAAATATAAAGACTACATTATATATTTTAATTAAATTAAAAATTATTTTTTAAAAACATTCAGCAATATATTTTTGCAATAACTAAATAATAACTAATTTAATTACAGTTGGTACGAATCTTAGAGAAAATCAATCGACCTTTATTTATTAGGGAAACATACCAAATTTTATGACATATTATAATAAACAAAGTCGCTAATAGTTCACGCAAATAGTTGATGCGACCAAAAATAGTTAATTTAGAGAAAAACGAAAGCAAATAAATTTTTTAATTAACCCTTCGCACTCGAAGCTGTTTGACTCGAAACCCTAGGCATTTCTTCTGAACTAGGATATTTTCATTCCACATGTTTTATTTCATCTAACGCGTGTAGGTGTTATTTCTATTACTCGTCCTATATAACAGTTAAATTTTTACGAATGTCTTAGATACAACCATTAAAGATGTAAACATTTTTTTAAACATGATGTGGCAATTTTTACTGCGCCTCAGTGGCGCTATTCGAGTGCAAAGGGTTAATATATGTGATAACAATATATAAAATATATACAAAATATTATGCATATGAAATCTTCATTCATTAAGTCCAGCAAAACCTGTTTAAATTGTTTGAATGAATCAAACTAAACTGTTTGGTATAACTAACTCGCAACAGATTTCATAAAATGATCCATAAATTGCTAAAATGAGGTGACATCAGGTGTTTACTCCCAGTATTTCCATAGTAGCGTTCAAACTGCAGGAACGCTGACGGAAATGAACCTTCACAGGGGCCAAAACTGAGACAAAAATTTCTGGGGGACTTGTTCCTCTTCGAGACAGCATTGTTCTTCTAGCCGCGCTTAATGAGCACCGCTATACACGCAGTAAATAGATGTTCGCTTGTGTCTCGTAAGCTGCTGAAGGAAATGCACTGGAGCTTTCAGTATCCAAATTAACTTGAAATTGTTCGGATAAAGGAATTTTCTTGTAAGCATATTGTTTCGCTAAAAGAAACAACCGATTTGTGAATAACGTGTTGTTGGTTTGTATATAAACACGCGACATTGTATACAGGGTATTCGCGAAATTGTGGTATAATCGATAAGGGGATGAAACCTCGCACGAAATTGAGTCGAAAATATAGAATAAAGTTTTTTCATGCAGAGATTCAGTTCCGACAAAATCGAGTTTGAAATTTTGTTACGTACGCGTGCATTAATTAATTAATTCGTCGAGCAAGAATTTGTTTACAACAGCAACGAAGACATTTTTAACATTTGTAAATTGCTAGAATAAATCAATTATTGAAACTTACGGCTAATTATCAATTAAAGTCATGCCATATTCTAAACTATACTGTTTACAGATGCAAGCAGCATTGGAAATTGCGGGATAGACCGAGCGAATAAAGCAGTCTTTTTCCAAGTAAACGCGTATTTAACGAATTTTCAAACTAAATTTTCTCGAAAATGAAGCTCCGTATGAAAAAGAAACTATATTCCTTATTTTCGACTAGATTTTACATGAGAAATCATCCCCTTACCGGTTGTACCACGATTTCGCAAACACCCTGTATAAACAGTAGTTTACGCATTCGTTCATACAAAACTGCTACATTTAATTGTTCGAATGATATGCAAAATGCTAAGCTTCACATTAAAATAATGTAACTGCATCATAAATGAACGTTAAAACAAATTATGGAAAAAATAAATGCGTAAGTGTCGTGTAACATTTTTGGCATTTAACTTTTATTTAAAAAATATGTACACATATTAATGTACTGTAAACGTAAATTTTACACAATTTAGTTAATTATCAATTTAATCCATACGAAGAATGCTATCCTGTATTTATTGAAATAAAAAATAATATTGCTCACAGTATCAACGTAAATTTTTATTCATATACGTGATCATTAATTTAGTTAATATTACTGGTGCTAACTTCCACTTACTTAATTAATAATTATTTCAACCATCTTACTAATACCATTTTTTAATTACTTAATTAATGAATTTAATAAACTTAATTACTATATTTTATTCAATTATGGCACAGTGGTAATTACGTAATAACAAAGTAAAATGAATAATGTGTTACTGTACAAAGAGCCTGAAAGGAATTTAAATTTTCTAAAGAAAGAATTTTGTCAGAAAATATTGCTATTATAGAACGCATAATATATACTGCATTCGAGTTATATATAAACTAAAATATTAAAATTTACAAATATGTATTTTCTATATTCTTCTTGCAAATTCAACTTATCAAAAATAATTCTCTTACATAATTTGTTCACACAAATTTACTAACGTTTAACAAACACCGTAACGTTTCTATACACAGGTAAATAGAAATAAAACTTACATTTCATACACTTATTTACAAAAATTAAAATTATATTTATTACTATATTTTAATAAAATCAAATTTAATAAATAATCATATTAAACTACTTAAACTTGTCTTTTAATATTAATATTTAAATCATCCTTAAAATAATATCTACTAGGTTATAGTTTCTAATTTGTAAAAATTAATAATCAATATAAAGGAAATGAAAATTAAATTAATGTTGTTACTGAGAAAAATTTCCTTAGCTATGCAATTTTAAATATAAAGGTAAGTAATGGTAATATTAATATATTACATTAATATATACTGTTATAAATATAGTTTCTATCAATCATTTATTCAAAGCCATTCATTCCAGAGAGATTATGAATCAATAATAATTTAATCTCCATCTAATTTTCATTCGATTCATTAACTTTTCGATTACAATCGAATGATAATTTATTATTAATTTTTCAAACAGTAGTGATAATTTGAAAAAATTCGACTTCTTTAATATTAGCTTTTCAATAGAAGTATATAATAATTTTCCTGTAATCGTTACGTTACCACAACACAATGGAAGACATTTTTAAAAATGTGAACTTTCTTTGTCCTGACTGGAGAATTTACAAGACCCGGTTCGTTTAAGTTCCTTTTACATTATTTTGTTTACTAAATGTATTCTGCGAACCCGGATGACTTGAATATTTCACTGGCAGGAATCTCCTTTATTATACTTTTAGTACACTGACGACAATTTGTCTATTCTGTTACGATACTGACTTATACCTTTATGATACTAACTGACGGCAGCTGGTTGACGTATGCTATTCGATCTCGAACTATTTTGATGAGTTGACTTCGTTAAACGGGGTTTCTTTAACTTGTATTGATTCCTTGAAGGAAAATGATGGCACATACAGTGGCTCACGAAAGTATTTGGACATTCTTCATATCTAAATGATTTTTATAAGTTTTGACCAAACGCTATGACTTTTCTCGAGCAATTAGATGCGTCGATTTACTAAATAATTGGGAAAAGAATTTTCAAATATATTTTTTATTTGAACGACGTATTAAAAAATTTAAAGACGCATCTTGTAGCTTTATGATTGCACATTAGCCATTCATTTATTATCATGCACACGAGCCATCAAAAATAGTGAAAATCGCAATTTTTCACGATTCTTGCTCAGTTTCTCCTTAAACTCCAAAAATTCTTACATATTTCTACGCGTATAGTTTTTTTCTGTGTCGATCAATTTCAATGAAATTTTCAGGATCTGTATAACTAACACAGGTCAGCAAAAGGCATATTTTAAATTTTCATTACGAGTTGAAATAAAATTGTTTTAAATGTAAATTCTGCCAATTAGAATTATTTGGAAACTATTTTTACATATCGTTTACGAAATCAATGCTTATAGTTGCTCCAGAAAAGTTAAGTCGTTTGGTTTAATTTTTAAAAAGTTATTTAAATATAAAGAATATATTGTTCAAATATTTTCATGAAACACAGAGGTTCAAGTTTGAGTGATGGAAATTTAAAAATTGTAAGGGCTTGTGTGGTGAGGTCAGAGTTTTGGGAAAGACGAAGCTAGGCGAAGGTTCGAATATGATATGTGTAAGGCCAGAGAGTGATGGAAGCATGTAAGAATGAGTGTAAACGTGTGAATGTTGATGCATGATTGTGTTAAATAAATCATCTAAAAGCATCAAGTCAAATTCTGTAGATGCCCGTCTAGAAACTGTTACCGATGTTTACATTATAAGGCCCCATAAAGTTGCTGCACCGACGAGGAAGTCGTCTGATGAGAAGATGGCAGTCTTATCCTAGCCACCGATTAATCAAGAGCATATTTTCTCATCTATAGTCGATTTTAGTAAAACGTCCTAACCCCATGCATGTGGGAAGTACAAAACTCGAAGTGGAGACAGAGTTGAGGATGATTCAAAAGTGAAATCATACGTGATGCGACAGCAACACAAAAGGATGTACGTGCCTAACCCTATCTTCAGCAATTTAGAATGCACAAACGGAAATCAGGCAAGGGATCACTCGCACTCAAGGGAACGGAAACCAGACAATTCTGCAAATGTAGCGACTGTACCTCCTGCTCTCACCGACAGAGGGACAGCAGAACGAAACTTTCCCGCTAGTATCTGAACCGCCTTCGATTCATATTGGCCCGCATTAATATTTGAACACCATGGTACTCGAAAAGTTTTTGCTGTATATCTCCACTGTCAATGGACTTAATGAATTCATCGTTTTGTAATGATAAAAAACAGTTATTTTAAATGCTAGAAATATAGTTTTCATTTATTTAATTTGTACACTTTTCGAGTTAATCAATGTTAAACAAAACAATGCTCGATTTTGCAATCGCAAAAATATGCGATGAGGCACGCTGAGGCAGGTGCAATGTTTGGTGGCAATGCTTGTAAACATAAGATGTAAGCACGATCTGGTAAAGTTAGTTTCATTTCGAACTTCATTCGTATCGTACGTATTAGTTGTGAAAATGCCACGTAAAGGTAAAAATACATCGTTCAATGTACATCAACTTGTTATTTATAATCCCGGGAAAGGGAAATTATACCGAGAAATCGGTACATTATTACAATTAAGTAAGAGTACTGTAAAAGACACCATACGAAGATATAATCTTGAGGATAGAGTCGAATCTATTCCTCAGCGTGGTCGTCCAAAACTACTTGACGTTCATGGCAAATGTAATATGATTAGAAAACTGAAAAAACATTCTAGTTCAAGTGTCCCAAAATTATCTGCAGAATTATTTGAAGAAACCGGAAAAAATGTTCGTTCTGATACAGTCCATCGAATTCTTCATGAAAGTGGATACCATGACGAAATTCCAAGAAAAAAGCCATACATTAACAATGTGAATCGAAAAAAGAGATTATTGTTCGCCAAGGAATACATTTCTAAAGAAGAATTATGGTGAAAAGATGTCATTTTTGCAGATAAAAGCAAGTACAATATTTTTCGGTCCGATGGACACAACTTATATAGTATAAAATTAATGAAGAGCTTCGTACTAAAAATTTCAGACCCACCCTGAAACACTGCGTAGGAAGTGTAATGGTTTGGGGTTGTATCTTGGCTGCTGGAATGGGTGAATTAATTTTCATTGATGGAACTCTAGATAAGAATAAATATTTGCATATTTTTAAACAAAATTTAATAAAAAGTGTCACTAGTATGAACATTCACCACAGTTTTAAATTTTATCACGATAATGATCCGAAACACAAATTACGTGTAGTTGTAGAATATTTATTGTATAATTCTCCAAAAGTATTACAACCACCTCCACAATCACCGGATGTAAATCCAAACAAAAATTTATGGGATTATTTTAATCCTCGAATCAGAATATCACCGATAAGGTCGAAGGAAGAATTAAAATAACGCTTGAGTGATGAATGGTCACGTATTTCGCTGGAATATTTAAATAAAGTTATTTCTAGTATGTCCAAACGATTGAGCCACGTAATTAAACAACAGAGTGATCCAACAAAGTACTAAAATCGATATCCTTTTGTTAAAGTATATTTACATTTTTAATTACAAAATTATAATTTGAGAAGTGTCCAAATATTTTTGCGATTTCAAAATTGAGCATTATTTTGTTCAACATTGATTAACGCGAAAAGTGTACAAATTAAATGAGTAAATGCTATGTTTCTAGCATTTAAAGTAAATGCTTTTTATCATTATAAAACGACGAATTCTTTAAGTCCATTAACAGTGGAGATATACAGTAAAAACTTCTTCAGTATCATAGTGTTCGAATATTAACGCCGGCCACTGTATATACAGTTCTTAATTGCCTTCCAGTATGCCAACGTCTAAGGCAGGATCTGATAATCACTCCTCTAACAAACCCAGGACGAAATGCTCCTCCTTCCTTTTCTCATTTTCTTTCTCTCTCCACACCTATGACGTTTTCAGCAGCCGCCAAATAATAAATGTAGATAATCTCTCATTGACAGTTTCCCACTCCTTCAGGCACATTCCTTTACTCCTACAACCAATTGAAAACCGCTACATTCCTCCGCTTCAAACTACCCTTAACCAACCACAACAAAACCGAGCTAATGACGGACAGATCGCAACAAGATAGAAATGAACTTGCATCACAGAAATCGCGAATAGACAGTAAGAAGTTGAAATACCAGAAATCGCGAATAGTCAAAAACTGAAAGTAAAAAAATCGGCATTCCTTGTACGCTGAGAAGTAGGTATCACCGACGTGACACCTTCATACACAATAGGTTTGTGGAAGATTTTAAGATGTTTGATAGGAAAGTAATGGAATGACATCGACTGACAATAACAAGCGACAATCATGGAACGACACTGATATATAACATAACGTTGACTATGATATTAATAATAATGAGCGTAATAATGGTAATAATAATAGATTTAACTAGAATTAAAGTAATGTGATAAGATAAAGAGAAATGTGGTAATAATAGTAGATTTAATTAGAATTAAAGTAATGTGATAAGATGTAACACCATATTATATTAAAATTCTAATCTGATTGACTTTCTACTTTTTGAACTTATTTGCAAATATCTTGGAAACAAAACGCGAGTAGGTACCTTTTACATATGTAGGAAAAAAATTGTTCAAAGTGACGCTCTTCACAATATATTTCAAGATCATTCAAATTGTGTCTAACTCCTTCAATCTACAAATCATCAAGATTCATAGATTCAATAAAGTTACTAATATTTTCATGAAGATAATAGTTTTTACTATTAATTTTAGTTTCCATATGCAGAAGAGTTTGCATCAGTAATGTTGGAAGTTTTGAATATTTACATCAGGTATTGAATCCAAACTTTCCAATGTCCGTTAAGTTTCGCGCTGCCCCGAACAGCAGAGCCAAATCCAAAACCGATTATTACATGCAAGTGTTACGTACGAAGATTATTTTCCTCATTAGACTTTCCGTCAGGAATATTTTCGAGTTCGTCACTATCAGAGGACGTCCTAAATAATCTCCGCTTAACCCCTTTTACAAAGGAGTAGACTGTAGTCTGAATTTCATTGAAAGTTACAAAAAATTTGAAATGCGAGCCTATGTGATTCAGGATACGTCATGTAAGCAGCCCTTCCAATATTTTTTAGAGTATATAAACTCAGAAATTTTCAGATTCGTTGGATAATATCCGAATAGTCGCGCGTAGAATCACGCCGTGTCACATTCGTAGAAAGGTAAGTTCTAGCGAAATCGTGCTAAAGTCCCCTTTGAATCAAATTTAACCATATAGATTCCGCGAGTCCGGTAAATTTCTATTTGGCATTTTGCAATTGCACTTCGACCCCGCATCGCCAGTGCGTTAACACGGTACAACATAGATAATATTAATTCATATTACACACTACATCCAATTCCAAGTCACGACACCTTAACACTTCTAAATACACAATTTAAAGTAATAAACTTGTGTTAAATGATAAATCGTGCAATCTCTGAAATCCTTAATTATCAACCCAAATTCCTAATATAGTAATTAAACGCTTGCACATGACACAATCATACCGCACTAATTGTATTAATTAAATAATATAATCATAGTTGCGAGATTTATTAACAATCCTAGTGATATCCTAATTTCGCATCAGGTTTGTTTGCTACATCATATTCCAAAACATATTAGTTTCGCATTGGGTCCGCCCACGAAAAGTGTACCATCCTGTGGCTCTCTAGTTTCGCACTGGGTTCAGTTCTGTATCCTACAGCTCCCTGATTTCGCATCAAGTTCGTTTGTAAGTCGTTTGTAAGTGTTTGTCCGTGATGTTCGCCAACTATCTAACAGCTTCCTGGTTTTGAATCGGGTTCGTCTGCACGTCATTCCCAGAGGCTCCCCAATTTCAAATTGGTTTTGTCCTCGATGCCTACGATTCTAGAGGCTACCCAGTTTTGAATTGGGCCCGTTCTCGCACTTAACTAATCTATTGAAACCGTATTCCTAGTTTAATCCTCCCGCCGGTTTTTCGCGCTGCTCGCATCCCTGGCTCGTAACACAAGAGAAAAGAAATAGACTAGATATGCCCAACGAGGCAGAAGATAACTGAATTCTATACCTTGTACGTCGTAGAATCTATTCTTTTTGTTATAACATATTTAAGCAGAAAGGATATGGTGTGATGGAAACCCGGTGCCCCATTAAAAAATTCAACATATCCGACTTACCTAATTCGTAATATGATCCCAAAATTATGAAACTGTTCTAAGTCAAAATTTAAAGAAAATGAGTTTATCAGTTATTTTACACCAAATTATTTTAAACTAAGTTAATTCAATGTAATTTTTACGATATTGTCAAAACTGAACCATTACATAGTGGTTGTATATTTCAACATTATATGGAATTCATGTAGTGTTAATTATGAAAGTAGTCTAAGTCCAAAATTAAAAGAAATGATATAAATATAACCTTGAAATGGTACGTGGTCATCTTTGGCGCGTTTTTAACTACTCTGGTTTACATTTTGGTACTCTGAACTATTCTGGTCTACCTAACAATATATGGAATTCGCTTAGTTCTATTTTGAAAGTGCATTAATTCAGTTGGGCTCTTCCGAACTAATTATTGGAATTATTATGAATTGATAGAATAGTGTAGAAGACGAAATCCATTTTGGATAAAACGAATGTCGCAGCCGGATTTTATTTCAACGAAACCACTAGAAGAGTCAACGACAAGAAGAGTAAAAAATACCGCGGGCGAATCTGCCTCTTGGTTGCCAATTCAATGAATGAGATTCTTGAAAAATGAACATTATAAGATGTTCTATAAAACTTCTTTAGATGATTCTAAATTCCACGTTTTGGATCTTTCACCTAAAAGAGGAAGACCAAAAATATACGAAAATTTTAAATTATTTCCATTATACATCTCCACTAGATCAATAACGGAAGAAAAACATAAAAATATTATGTGTTTACTACCGTACATCCCCCTAGTTTTTCAGGAACATTTTAAGAATCTTAAGAACTCATAACGATAAAAGCATAAAATGACAAAAATGGATTACTTTTTAAAAATAATTAATAAATGTTAATGAATTATTTCATTAAAATTATTGTTTCTAATAAAACTCGTCTTTTTATTGCTTTAAGTCATTTATAGGACATTCAGTTAACTTTGAAAACGGTATAAGTCAATTCAAACTTTAAAAACAACATTTTCATATGAAATTCACAAAACATTTCATATTCAAAATAAGTTTCCATTAATAAAGACTAATAAAATGCTAAATTAAAATGTTGCATAATATAAAAACATTTTTTAATTCATTCAAATGCAATTCATTAAATATCTCGAAACAAAAAATATATGACTTAGATGAGTTTCATAATTATGGACACAAATGAGCTCATAATTAATTAAATGGCTGATATATCGCCGGCGCTCACTGTGATAATATACTACCTTTGTGTAGAAAGTTGTCACGTTAGTAACGGTAGCGTCAATACTTTTTCGAATCACTGTGGCCGAATGGGTTTCGTACAATTCCCGAAAACCGAGCCGACTATTGCTGCTCGAGACAGCCAGGTTTTTCAAGAAAAGTACAGCGATGTTGACAGCAGACGTAGCGAACAAGCATCAGGAACCAATCTGGGGGAAATTGCACCCTTGACCTGGCCATGTTAATTCGCGTATTCCGTTCCGTTCCGTTCCGCCGAAGTATATAGGTGAGTAGGTAGGTGAGTTTCGGTTGATGGGGCTAGTTGTTCGAATACGACTACGCGAACAGACGCTCGTGCCGGCTCTATTATTTCATAAAAAGGAGAAGCAGATGTCGTGCGGAAGTAGTGAAACACGCGAGCCACGTTAGAGTGTTGATCGAACGAGCACGCGACCAACCGCAGAAAAATTCATGATTTTCCGTGCGACTATCGATAAACTTAACACACGAATGAGTGCATATCAAACGAAACCAACAGACTTATTAGTCTCGCTTGACTTTTTCATTCTTTTCCCCGATTTAATGAAATCGAAAGATTTGTAAGGGGATATTCTACTTTTTAACTTCCACAAAATCGAACTTTCTTTTCTCGTTGCAGTCAAACCTCCTGTGGACGACCATTTGTGGACTACATTTATGTAAAATGGATCAATGACTATAACCATCTAGAGTATTTTCTTTGTCTGTAGAAATGTAACGATGTCAGCGTTGTGCGACGTTTTATCGCAGAATATCGGTGTTGTATGGGAAAGTGTCACGTCGGTGATACCTTCTTCTCAGTGTACTGGATTGTCACTGAGCACCTTGGTTTGCGTAATAATTACACGATTGTATTTGGTTGCGGGTTTTCTTTATTTTCACTTCGTATAACGTTCGCGATTTCTATGTTCGATTTCTGTTCTGTTCGTGATGTCTGTATTCATCTGTTTGCGATTTTTTGTTCGTGTTGTCTCTGAGATCTAGTTCGCGTTTTTCTGTGAGTTCTCTGTGTGATCTGATGATTCTTGTTGCGTTCTGTCTGTCGTCACCTCAGTTTTGTCGTCATTGGTTGAGGGTAGTTTTTGGTGGAGGAATGAAGGAGCGTGCTTGAGGAGGTATATCTGAAGGACTGGAAAATTGTCAGTGCTTGACGGAGTATATTTGAAGGAATAGGAAATGGTGTCAATGAGGGATTAACGCGGTTTATTGCAGGGTTTGTCTGCGTGTCTTCACGTGCGTTGCACGTGGGGTCCGTTCGTTGGAGTCAAAATTGTCCGCGTTTGGCGCGGTCGTAATTTGCGCCTTCTACCTGCCCTTTTATTGTAGGATTCACAAATTTCTGAATGTAGGGTTAGGTACGGACAACCTTCGGTGTTGCCGTCGCAACAGTCGGTGTTGCGTCTTGAAACCTGCGTGTAGCGAGACCAGCATGGCCAGCTCAGGTAATTTTTACCCGGCCGCGGGCCGCCGTAGCTAATACAAAGGAGCAGCTGTACCTCGCAGAAAAACCCAAAATTCGCACAGCTGACTCGCACATTTTTGCAGTGCATTGTTTTCCGTTAGGCGACGAAACTTTCCAGCGTTGCCAGCAATTCTGACCTGGCGGACCTTCTCCTACTCCACCCTCCATCTTCTTCATTCCCACTCCGAATTTTTGTACTTCCACCTTTCGTCCTACAACCAATTATATTAAATATTCGAAACTTCTACTTCTCCATTTCCAAACACCGAGGTTTCTTTATACATAACACGACCGCTACAACTTAGAACAAATCTGATATTCGACTAGACTACCAAATCGACCGAGTTCGATCCGCGATACGTAACGACATAGCTGAGTCTGTCCTAGCGTTCGCTACGAGTTCAATAAACGAGTTTAATTCTCCGGAGTTTGACTTTACAACCATTCTTCGTAAATCCTGTCGATTCCAAGTCCCTAATCAAAGATGACCGAGCGACGCCACAATCGGTATTTGTCTAGAATTGTCTAGACATCGCAACTGGGTCTGTGCTGCGATCAAGTGGGTACACAGTCATTTTTAAAATATTTATAGGCATGCTTAGCCGGAAGAATTAGTTACAGACTTTGGGTACGGCTGGAAGTTAAGTATTTTGTTTTCGAAATGGGAAACACAGTAGTTGTACTCCACCCAATGACAATCGATGCATCGCAGACCCACCCGCAGCGGAAAGGCGACAACAGTTTCGGGGGAAAATCCTTGAACAAGGGATCTTTGTGCAAAGTATTACGAGGCTTTGTGGGAAAACGAAATCACGAAGTCAGTAGGCATTGTGCAATTTTAGGATTACGCCCCAAACTGGTGATTCGACCCCATTTATCCCTACCAAAGGAAAAATCATTTTCCGAACATTGGTAGTGCCAGACCAGGAGGAATTCTGCGGATCCTGGGATTGGGACATGGAAAGAACCTTTAGAACTTCAAACTAGTACATATCTACAGAATCTTTTGAACCACGAACTAGTACACATCTATAGAACATTTT
>CM052084.1:2325761-2393531 GCA_028453745.1 Agapostemon virescens
AGAGAGAGAGAGAGAGAGAGAGAGAGAGAGAGAGAGAGAGAGAGAAACAGAGAAAAAAGCGGAAAACGGGAGAAAACAATCAAGGGAGTTGCAAATAATCGAAAAAAGACAAAGATATTTGGAGAAAACCGAGGAGACAGTGAAGACAGTGTGCAAACCGTGAGAGACTATAGCGAGATCATAGCAATTGTTCGGCGACAATGCAACAAGTTTACAACAGACTTTACATCTTATTTAATAAACTGTTATTATTTATTTGGGATGAACAAAATTATTTTAGATCGACCTACGTAATAGTACAACTTTTTCACTATTTTCGTGAACGATCAGATTGTTCCTTTTGCGAGTTTATTCCTTTCGATGAATATAATAGTATGCGATAATAAATAATTTAACTTTCAAAAAGCCGATGAAGGACTATTTTTGGACACAGTTTTTTGACAGTCTCAGCACTGGACGATTCTATTAAAAACTAGCAGTCTTTGGTTCTGAATATTTTTATTATTCTAACTTCGTCAACAAAATTTTGTCAAAAAGTTATTATATTAACATATAAAGTGTTAAAAAAGTATAAATTTTATTTATATTGAATGAAATGAAATTAAACTTTGCATAAATTTTTTATATAACTTTTAAAATATTGCGCAAAGCTTTGGCAATATTCTATATCGCCCTGGGTTTCATAAATTGAAATAGATAATGCAAGTGTAATGACGAGGTAACTCGTCATCGGTCAATAAAGTTTGGGCATGAAAAGCCGAGTTAACTCGTCACCGGTCACCAATGTGCTAAGTTTCGAAAGTTCCTAAACCGTCCATTTCTAAAGTCCTATGAACATCCTTGGAAATTAACACTAGTAGTACATATTAACATCAAAATTGTAAGAAATCTTACCATTATTATAAAGCAATGCATATTAGTTTAGTTTATAGTTTGATACTGTTAGTGTTAATCTTTTGCCATATTATAACGAGTCAGGCTTGCTGTGAAGATTTTAAACAAAGTCTGATAAATATGAATATTATGTCTTTCTTTTTAGACGAAATCAAATTTTATTCTTTTGTAATTAATATTTCAGCATTGCAGTAAATGCAGTAGTACAAATGATATTAACTGTTTGTCCTGTTCTGTAGTGATGAAGGTATTATAATAGCTTTAGTTGTGTGGGAAGGTCGAGAGATTTAAAATGAAATTATTGTCAGGTTAATAAAACAAGAGAAAATAGATATATATTAGGCGTGGTTACAGGATTCAGTTACGATCGTTTTGGTACGCTGGAACTTGACTTGTAACCGGGTTCTTCGCAAACGTTATAGCGACATCAGATCACACTCTTAACACTTTATCGACCGGCGATTATTTCAGAATTCTTGTAAGGCCCATGATCTATGACTGAAAACTTTTTAATGGGTCTTTCAACGCTGACAGCAATTTTTCTTGCGGATCAACAATGCATCTCCAATAATATTGTCTAATAATGTTGTTACAAATTGGAATGTAAAAATAGAATTTTAAGCTTCATTTTTATACAGCGCAAATATTGAAAAGCCTATTAATAGGCTTCCGGTCGATAAAGTGTTAACTTTTACTTTACACTCTCCGCGGACACGCGCGTTGTCTTATAGATATTCTTCAGTGGGCATTTTCTCTACGTCACCCAATCGCTAGATTTTCCGAAAAATATGCGCTCTCCAAAGTCAGTGGAGTAAGAGAAGGTTCTACCTGAAAAATGCCTACAGTTGTAAAAAAAATGTTATAGCAATGGTATGGCAATTTTGGATATTCTAGGAACGCTTGTCCGTTTCTTAAAGTTTATGGATGTCCTCTGGATTTAAATTTCATACATTTTAGGAACTCTCACTTCTTAAGTTTTTCGAATATTCTCAAGACGATATTTAGAAAGTTCTAATGTCTTTTGAAGGTTCTAAAGATAGTACAGGTAGCCCTCCTATAACACGGCATCTTATAACACGGTTTCACTAAACACCATAAGAAAATTGCAAAAACCTTTGTACAACACTATACTTTTACAGCCGTGGCGAGGCTTGCCGTCTTAAAGATACAGAACTTGGTGGTATATTAGAATTTGCTAAATCAATCACAGGCGAAGGTATTGAGGATATGGCTATTAAGGACGCAGATTGTACAGTTAATAATTTAATATTAAAAAATTACAAGAAGGCCAAAGTTTAGCTGAAAATATCGAGTCATTTTTCTTGAATGCAGACCTTTCCGCTGAAAGAAGCCGAAAATTCAAAAGGGAGCTGCAAAACTGTCTAGCTCCATACCGAGAAATTTATAATGACCTGGTAAGAACCAACAAACAAAGTAAAATTACAGATTTTACAAGAACAAGAACTTTAAATGAAGAAAAAAGTTCTGAAAGTGAAGGCGATATCATTCCAACAAAAAAACGTTCTCGGATATATTATACTGAGCAGTGACAACGAAGAAATTTATTAAAGTTGCGTTAAATTAAAATAAAATTTTTGGTTTTTTTTTGTTCTGTGTTGTACATGTGTTTATATTTTTAATAAAAATTAAGTTGTTTCTGTAGAATTAAAAAAAAATTTGTTTTTAATAAATTTTCGGAACGTAATCCTCTTACTGGCTCTGGATCTCATACAACACGGTTTCACACAACACGGCATTTTCTAGGAACCTATCTACCGTGTTATAGGAGGGTTACCTGTACTAATAACAACAACAGTAATAATAATACAAATGTAGGCATCTTCACACAAATGAGTGAAACGGACGAACGTTCGCGGTTCGTCAAGGACCAAAATCCACGGTGAACTAGAAGGTCGACGAGTGATCAGCGGTTTATGGGTTTATAGCTGGCAGATGTGGCAGAAGAGGGTGAGGCTGAAATCCCGAATTCAGGAAAAGTTGCAGGGTGTCAGGGTCGGGGGAAACTGAAGATGAGTCGGGACAGGTCATCCCCGTGCACGTCTGCGAGACATTAACCTCACCCTGAAAAATTCGACAGCCCCACCAGCACTAACAGTTGCAATAGAACCTCTAACAGAACACCATCTTTTCTTCCTAGTTACTGTACACATACAGAGGTCCCAGGATTTAAGGATCAAACTTTATCAATATATTCTATGGCACTAAATAAGCAAAACAAGTTCTCCAAACATAGGTCACATAGAGCTTTATTAACCCCTTGCACTACAACAACGAGTCAGACTTGTGATCAAGATTTCGAACGGAATCATTGAAAAAAGTGTTTCCTTAATTGTCTTTAAACCGAAATAACATTCTACTTAATCTCTGATTGCAAACAATTGGTGGAGAATAGCGAGGCACGCGGTAACTACAAGTTTGACTTTTCTTTTTGTCGTTTCGCGGAGGATACAGAAAATCTAGTCACCGTTATCAGAAAATAAATCGCAGGCCAAGGGGTTAAAAAATTATAACAAAATTACGGAATTCAAGTAATATAGAAATAGTTACCGACTTGTAGTCACTGCGAGTATTGGCTCGAATAGATCAATGTATTTACTACTTGACATCGTAATTTCCAGAGTTAATTAATAGTCCATTTCAAAATGTCTACCGATCTTAATGATTGTTTTTATTCTGTGTCATTTCATTGAACGTATTATTAATCTTTTATATTAATTCATTATATGAATTTATTCGTGTTTGATACACTTTACCCATTAAAATTCCCCACAGATAAAAGTCGAGTGACGTAAGATCGGGCGATCTCGGTAGCCAAGAAAACTATTCTTATATTACTTTAAGTTCGTAATTTTATTATAACTTTTTAATGAAGCTCTATATGACGGATGTTTACAGAACATTTTTTTCTTATTCAATGCCATAGAATATACTGACAAAGTTTCATCTACAAACGCTGTAACACCCTGTATATAGTTTACAATAAACTCTGTTAAAAGTAATCCTGACTCTCCTTCGGCCAAGTCCTACAGAAATAACGATAATAACAATAATAATAGGAGTTGTAATAATAATTATGAAAATAATAATTATAGGAAGGTACCTAGTGAGTTAGGATGTAATACACTGTATACAGTGGCTCACGAAAGTATTCGGACATTCTTTAAACCTAATTAATTTTTTCAAAATTGAACCAAACAACTTGACTTTTCTGGAGCAACTAGAAGCATTGATTTACTACAGGATACGTAAAAATAATTTTGAAATAATTCTAATTGGTAAAAATTACGTAGGAAAATAGAAAAGACATTTTTTAAAACATTTTTATTTCAACTCGTAATGAAAATTTAAAATATGCGTTTCTCAGAACTGTCTTAGTTATACACACACTGAAAATTTCACTGAAATCGATTGACGCGAGAAAAAATGACACACGTAGAGAGATGTAAGAACTTCTGAAGTTTAAGCAGAAACTGACCATGAATCGTGAAAAATTGCGATTGTCACCATTTTCGATGACATGTAGCTCGTGTGTATGTCGATCGACTTCATTGAATTTTTCTGCATGTGTATAACTATCATAGATCTACCAGATGCGTCTTTAAAATTTTTAGTACGTGGCTCAAATACAAAATATTCCAAAAGTTCCTTTTTTATTGGTCATGTAATTTGTACCAATTCCAATATTTACAAAATTCCTTTTGCATATCTCTTATTAAATCAATGCCACTTGTTGCGACGACAACACCGAAGGTTGTCCGTGCCTAACCCTGCATTCAGAAATTTGTAAGTCCTACAATAAAAGGGCAGGTAGAAGGCGCGAATTACGACCGCGCCGAACGCGGACAATTTCCCACTCGTTCAGATATACCCCCTCAAGCACGCTCCTTCATTCCTTCACCAAAAACTACCCTCAACCAATCACGACAAAACCGAGGTGATGACAGACAGAACGCGACAAGAATCATCAGATCACAGAGAGAACTCACAGAAAAACGCGAACTAGATCTCAGAGACAACGCGAACAAGAAATCGCAAACAGACGAATACAGACATCACGAACAGAACAGAAATCGAACATAGAAATCGCGAACGTTATACGAAGTGAAAATAAAGAAAACCCGCAACCAATACAATCGTGTAATTATTACGCGAACCAAGGTGCTCAGTGACAATCCAGTACACTGAGAAAAAGGCACTATCGACGTGACACCTTCGCATACAACACAACTAATTGCTCAAAAAAAGTCGAAACGTTTGGTCAAATCTTAAAAAAGTTATTTAGGTTTAACGAGTGTCCGAATACTTTTGTGAATCACTGTATCAGTGCATATCGGTATGTGTACCTGAGACTAGTAACAAGAGGATGGACTTTTTCGTTATAATATTTATTATGAAATCATACAATTAACAGTAAACGGAAAGAAAATGGTAAGGAAATGAAATCATCAAGAAGAAGAGGAAGAATGTTAGAACATTATAACTAAATATGTACACGAGTCAAACTCTTACATTTGTCAAGAAAGGAGCATTACCAACCCCATTGCCAACCCCCTGTAATATTTAATCGTTAATAGTGGAATATCTGAGACACGAATTTTTATGTGACTCCAATATATTGTAGTATAGGAATAATACAACACATACAGTGGTTCACGAAAGTATTCGGACACTCTTCAAATTTAAATAACTTTTTAAGGATTCAACCAAACGACTTCCTTGCTCTGGAGCAACTAGAAGTATTGATATACTAAATGGTACCCAAGAATAATTTCGAAACAATTCAAATTGGACGAAACTACAGGAAAAAGAACACATTTTTTACAACATTTTTATTTGAACTCGTAATAAAAATTTAAAATATGTGTGTTGGAGAATTGTGTTAGTTATACTCATGTTGAAAATTTCATCGACATCGATTGGCGCAGAAGAAAACGACACACGTAAAAAGATGTAAGCATTTGTGGAGTTTCAACAGAAATTGACCGAGAATCATGAAAAATTGCGATTTTCACCATTTTCGATGGCATGCAGCTCGTATGTACGTGAATCGATTTCAATGAATTTATCTGCATGTGTATAATTATCATAGGTCTGCAAAATGGGTATTCAAAATTTTTTGTACGTGGCTCCAATGAAAAATATTTAAATAGTGTTTTTTATATTTTTCATGTAATTCATACCAATTGCAACTGTTACAAATTCCTTTTTCGCATATCATTTAGTAAATCAATTTTTCTAATTGCTCCAGAAAAATCAAGTCGTTTGGTTCAATCTTAAAAAAGTTATACAAATTGAAAGAGTATCTGAATACTTTCGTGAGCTAAGTAACATGTCGATATATCGACATTTTTCAGGATGATTTTAGTTTTTTATAAGATAAGGTATATGTGTAAATTATATAATGTCTCCGAAGTAACAAATAACAATATTGATGACGGTTGATAGCCTCGTCAATCTGAAGTATCAATGGTGCAATTTACATTATTTGTGCTTCTATCTATTCTATTATACGATATCTATTAAACAAAACAAAGTGTACACAATAGCTTTGGATTTGCATATCAATAACAACTATTTTGTTTGCAATTTCAATAATCATTTTGTTACTATTTGTATATGATATATTTTGTGACTTTCAGCTTACAGTAAGCTATTATGATAGATTTTGCATATTCAGGATAATGCTTGTGCTTTCTGCTATTTTCAGAGTTATATATGGTATACCCAAAATATGGCTACATAATCACGTAAAAGTAATAGAGGAATCAAAATTAGACGCATTAGCGGTAATAGAGCCGAAGATTCTTGATTAGATTCTGAGTCCTATGAAGAGCATCCAGTAGTATTTCATCACCGGATAAGGAAAATTCAGGACCACAAAAAATTGTTTAGCAATTGTTTAACACTTCGAATGCCGAGCGAATTTTGCTTGCTTCAAACAATTTTCATTTATTTCAATATAAAAATAATTAACATTATAAAAGAGAATTTTTAGTTATTGAATAGTGAACTTCTCACCTCATACTATAATCTGGTTAATTTTGGCAGTAATAAATTAATGTGCAATGCTATTAATTTATTGATAATCATTCTTAAACAACGCAATCGTGCCGATCACCGGTGACCATTCAATGTGTTAATTCGATTATCAACGTCTTCTCAATTTCTTTATTCCATTCTTTTTTATCATTATTCTATTTTCTTTATTATTATGATTTTATTCCATTTTATGTTATTGCATTGAAAAACTTGATATTTATCACAGAAACATGTAGAACAATAAAATTCTCGGCATCGTGCACAGAAAACGTTCTGAGAATGTTGACATAGGACGCCCTTAGGACGTACCACTTTGCAAATGGGATCTTCCTAGGACATTTATGGGACGTAACGAGGACGTATAGGGTTCATATGGACGTTATCGGGTCGTCCCCAGAATGTTCGGAACGTCCGTCGCGGACGTACATAAGATGTCTCTGTGCTATTGGGGTTATAATTTCTTGCATTGAAGCGACAAGGGAAACATTCTTTTTGAAAATTTTGCAAACTTAAATCACTCTACGGAATTTACACAATTAAACACATTGCAATTTCATCAAGAAAGGACAAAAAACAATACACCTAGATTGATGTTACAAAATAAAACCAATATATTCAACTTCTTTAGGCTGTATTGTTTTCGATTATACTTTTGCAATAAAACGCATTGTATAATATAAACAGAAAGAGTCCAACATATTGAAAAAAATTTTTTTTTAAATAAATTAGCTCTAAGAAGTTTCACAAAAATTTACTGTAATTTACTCAAGAAAATTGGAAAACAATGTTACCTGAATTTCCTTCAGAGAGTGTAACCTCCACTTTTAATATCATTGAATTTCTCCAGGTTTTTCAACTTTCTTGCAGAAAAAACAATTGATGAAGTAAAGTTGATTGTATCATATAGCGGAGTTTGTAAAGTTCAACCTTGTATAAAAAATATCAATTTTTACATAAACTTATTTGTCGTATAAATATGTTTTAATTACAAAATAAAAATGTAACAATCGTTATGTAACTGAAATTCAGTTTCGTGACATATTTTCTTTGTACATAATAAGTATATGACTAAGTTTATATGTTTTGATAAGTATTATTTATTTGCTTTTACATTACCCGGTAGAAAAATAAGAAGGTCAACTTTATTAAGATTTTATAAAATTTTTTAGTAACAGTATGTTTTAAAATAAACATTTTCATCATTTTATTCATTGTGGTATATTAACTTTCACACTTCTGCTTCTGTAAACAATAGAATTTATTGAAATATCAGACAGCATTTCTTAAAATGGTCCACGTGTGAGCTGAAAGTCGTAAAATAAATTAGTACTACAAGTTTCGTTATTCCCTTCGTATTCGGTACGTAGTAGAAATCATTATAACTTACAGAAAGTAATTTAAAACTGTCGAAGAAACAGGAAGAATAATTTCCAGCGGTACATAAAATGTGATACTCCAGAGAACAGTATCGGAAATACATGAATCATAAACACACTTTGAATAAATAACTGAAAATTTACTATAGTGACAAAAATGTAGACAAAATATTTGTAAACGCTGTAAATAATAACAATATTAATTATGATTTAAAAATATGAATTGAACTTGACTTTATTTGTAAAGTAAAGTATTGTAAAGTTGATTGAAATGAATAGCGAACTCATTGGAAGTCAATGATAATATTCGAAATTGAAGTACTGAAGTCGATATATTTGAAATCACTTTTAGACGAAATCATAAATGTTACCAGAAAGTGGTTTCAACTGATATCGAGTACTTTGAAGAGTTCCACTTAATGGATTGATTCCATTATGCATCTCCTGCCGTTGAAAAAAAAACGCAATTATACCTCCAGGGTAGAGGAGACTTGTTCCTTTTAAAATGTGATACAAATAAATTCAATTATTTGCTACTCAATTTGTAATTGAAGTCAACCACAAACACGCTCGACCACTGAGAAAGCTCTTCTTTATGGCGGCATGGTAATTTAATATTAGAAAGTTAAAACTATTCTTCAGAATGAATTATTATGTAGCACATATATTTAAACATCTACAACATTAACCATAGAAAATTCAAATCAAATTTTCTATAAACCAAGCTCGGTGATATGTAAGCAAGAATACACTGAATTCTTAAATAAAAAATCTTTTACTACAATTTCGCGTATTTTGGACTTATATACCTACTTTACAATACAGCCCTTTGAATGGAACAAGAGGAATTTCCATACTCTTCAATGAGGGTTGTTTTGTGTACCTGCGGGTATCCCTGCGCATGCGGGTAGTTACTTTGCGTAGCTGAATCGAACATTTGTAAACATATAAATACACTAACGGCCATCAGCTCTTATTGGGAACTGTGATAGTTTCACAATTTTATATACAGTGAATAACTTTAGTATTCGGACACTATACAATTTTTACTTTGTCGCATTATAATTTTGTACACGATCAAGAAAGAAATAATTAATTTTAAATTATATTACTGTATAGGGTCTAGTTAATAGAAGCATAATTTTTATTTATATAATTACACTGTCCAACAAAATCAAACTTTTTTCTAGTTTTGCAATACCTGTTGGGTGATTCTTATACACTCTGTCATCCTAAAACAAAATCCGCAAGTAGAATTGCTCTATCACCCAACGTTTTCGAAAAATTTTGATTTTTGTAAAAATGCATGAATTGACTAAAATGTACTAGAATGCACCATAATGTACCTGATACTACAAGATTATCCTAGAATGTACCAGAATGTACTAGCGTAAAGCAGATTATACCAACATATGACATAACATACTAGAATATACAAGCATATACTAGAATCCGCCAGCGTTTACAAGAATTGACTAAAATGTACTAGAATGCACAATAATATTCCAGTATATAAAAAAATATACTAGAATATCCCTGAATATATACGAATAAGCAAGAATATAGCACCATATGTCATAACATAACAGAATATACAATGGTATATTAGAATGTACCAGGATATACAATAATATAATAAAATGCACCAGGATATACAAGAATTGACTAGAATGTAGTAGAATACACCATAATATTCCAGATAGTACCAAAATTTACTAGAATTGACCAAAACATATTGGAATAATGCCGAATATACCAACATATGACGTAACATAACAGAATTTACAAGAGTAAAGCAGGTGTATTACTTTTGGGTATATGATATATAACTCTGAAAATAGAAGAAAGCACAAGCATTATCCTAAATATCTCAAAATCTATCATAATAATCTACTGTAACCTGAAAGTCACAAAACTGTATCATATATAAATAGCAATAAAAAGTTTATTGAAATTGCAAACAAATAAATTGTTATTGACATGCAAACTCAAAGCTATTATGTACGCTTTGTTTTGTTTAATAGATAGAATATAATACAATATAATAGATAGAATATAATATTGTTCTTTCTTACCTTGGAGACATTATATAATTTAGACGTACAGATTATCTTATAAAAACTAAAATCATTTGATAAACTGTCGATATATTAACATGTGACTTGAAAGTTACACGGTCCCATAGGAGGTTTGCGTTTATTAAGTATTCTATTTTGAACAAAACTATACCTAGTTTTAATGTGACAATGCTATTCGGACACCTTGGAATCTAACAATTTGCGTGAGATGTGATATTTAATGCGATTGTGAGGTATGTTTACAAATATTGCAGTCCGTATAAATTGTCTTAAGTTTGAGAAAATCAGTTGTGTTTAGATATTCGCTAAGTTGGCTTATAATAATAGGATATAAGAGAAACACTTCATATAACAGACATCAACTTGTTATTCTTCATAACACAAAAGGTGAATTGCATACTAAAATTTCAATGTTTAAAATTAGTAAAACTATAGTGGAAGATATTATTAAAAGATTTAAGTATGAAGACCGAATAGAATCTATTCTGCAAATAGGCCAACCAAAAATTTTTCACATGCAAAATAAGAAAAAGAAGGATCCTTAACACTTTGACTTCCAGGTCACCCATATATTGGTGACAGAGTTATTTGTTAATGTTTAAAGAAAAATTTGTACGTTAATATAATCGTTGCACTGAATTTAGTTGAGATGTGGAAAATGCAAGAAGGTTGAAAGATAGCTATGTCTCATACATTTTAAGTTTTCAATTGTTACTTCATTGAATAAATCACTTTGACTGAGAAGAAGAAGTTATGTGGTGGAATGATGTTATTTTTAGTGATGAGTCTAAGTTCAACATTTTTTAATCGGATGTGCGAAAAATGGTGTGCCGAAAGAAAAATGAAGAATTCAAAATTAAAAATACAAAGCCGACTATAAAGCACGGAGATGGAATGAACTTGTATGGGGATGTATCTCAATATTTGTTTTATTAACATAAGTTTTATTAACATAATAAACAAAAATGTATACTTAAACTTTTTGAAGTGCAATAAAAATAGAGATTTATAATACGTTTAAGTATTATAAAGATAATGACCGTAAGCATAAGGCACGATTTGTACAGGAATATTTGCTGGATAATTGTCCAAAATTATTACAACCGCCAGCTCAGTCCCCAGAACTGAATCCTACAGAGAATTCATGGAATGAATTAGAACGTCGAATCAAAACAACTGCAATAATATCTAAAGAAATATTAAAAGTGTGACTGAAAGAGGAATGGAATAATATTGCTACAGAATATTTGCAAAAATATTTTGCAATATGCCTCAACAATTAAAAGAGGTCAATTGTCAAGAACGATGTTCTATACGATATTGAATTACTTTTCGTTTATAAAAATTAGTGCAAAAACTCTTAGTTTTTAAAAATGTTCGAATGCTATTGTAACGTTAAAACCAGACATTGTTTTGTTTAAAATAGAATATTTAATAAACGTTGGTAAATATGCAAACAAAATTTCTACTTTCATTAACTAGACCTTAACTAGTAATATAAGTTACGATTTAATATATTTTTTCTTCATCATGGATAAAGTTACAATGAAACGATGTAAAAATTGGGTCCAAATATTAAAGTTATTCACTGTAATTCAAAAGATTTACAAGATAGTGTCATAGTTTTGTACGAGGTGACCGATTGTACTTTTTAAACAAAAATTACTTGAATGCTATATTGTTATCACGATGTGAAATTGTAGCACTACTGAAGTAACCTCTTCTGCGATGTTTCGAAAATATTGCAGAAATTTGCACTATAACTATTCGATCAAGAGAAGTTGACTTCCGAAATCGATTTTGTGGTTTCCGGCCAATGAAGTAGTTGATAACGAGAAGAATGTGGACAGATTAAGCCAAGACGTCAGAACAAGTTAGTATAAAGATCTGTCATGCGGATCTGTAAATTAATAGTTGTGTCTACGATTTTTTTTACTGGTAAAAATGTTTTACCAGATGTGTCTCATCGACGAAGAGGAACACACCTCTTCGTAACATTCGTGTTAAAAGCGGGATGTCTTCTTGAAAGTATGTTAAATAAAAAAATCTTCTATATAAAAAGTAAGTGGTTTCAAGAGGACCATAAACTGGTGTAAAAGTTTCTTTCTTTCTAGAAGATGCAACTTTTATCGATTTACCTCGATACTTTCTACAAACAGTATTAACCCTTTGCACTCGAGTGGCGACTCTGAGGCGCCACGAAAAATTGGCACACTCTTATTTAACTCTTAGCACTCCAAAGGCTCCTCTGAGGCGACACTAAAATTTGGCAGACATTTATTCAAAACAATTTTTACATTACAATACTCGTATCATAAGAAGTTGGTAAAAATTGAAGTGTTGCACGTATGATCGGTAGTAACAAATTTGATGTACACGAAAGGAAATGATCCACGTATAAAGGAATGATTCTAGGACGAAAAAATGAATCGATTTTCGAATTAAAATTGCTTGGAGTGCGAAGGGTTAAAATAATTTGAACATTGCTATTTTTATATTTAAGAAATTGATAAAAATTTAAGTGTTGTAACAACGAATAACAGTAAGAAGACCCTTTATATATAAAGTGACAATAATTCATGTGGAATGAAAATGTCTTAAGTCAGAAGAAATGCTCTGGTTTTCTAGTTAAAACAGCTTCGAGTACAAAGGGTTAAGCTATTTATGTAAAAAAAATTATTATTTTAGTAAAATCCACTTTAAAAAACACATGTCACCTTTATGTGACACCACACTGTAAATCAGATATCTTTAAGACCATTAATTTCTTATTCAAACTTCTGTGGGAAATACTTGCTTATGTGGTTACTTTTATTGAAGGTTGTATTTATGAACAAAAAAAAAACAATATTCCTAATGTTATACTACAACGTTCGCTGTGACCGACTCTTTCAATGGCCTCGATCTTTCGCTTTGCTTTGTCTGGTTCTGACTTGATTTTGCTTTATTCCTTGTTGAACTCAAAAACACACGAACACGCACTCGCACGCAAGCATTTGCATTCTCTGAATCATGCTTAACTTTCTGTTTTAGACGAATTCTCGAAACCACTCTTAAATAACTGTCACCCGGTAAAAATGTTCTTCGTTCACACGTCACGATATGTATACCACTCGCTGAGCATGTTTATCATTTCTCTTACTTGTTGCATCCTAAAACCCTCCGTGCAACGAGACAAGCCCGCGCTCAAGGCCAGGTAAAATTGGCCGGCTATAAAAGCTAAGCAGTTGGTTTAGTATTTTCTTATGGAAATTAATACTAATTATTTAAAAATAATAAAAATATATATTCCATATATACAGGGTGCGGCACCTAAAACAGGTCACCTGAATAACTCGCTTGCTTTTGAAGATAGAAAAAAAAGGATCAGACTAAACTTACTTGATATCGAGGGGCTCGTAATCTGATGTCATTAATTTTTTTATAGGTGGAGACGTCAAGGAGATATGAAGGTCAACTCTGTTTTTTTAAATAGAACGGTATGGTTTTTTATTTACATTCTGATAGTGTATTTCAAGACGAATACAATGACCTATTATGAAGGTCATTCAAGGTCACGCAAGGTCAACTGCAATAGAAAATAAAATGTTCTATTCTATTCTATATTTCTATATAATACACTTTCTATATATTATTCTATATATAAACAAGTATATATAGAAGTGAATGTGTATATATCTATCATGTACATCTATACATATATGTATATATCTACATATTTTGCATTAAAATAATAATTTACGTGATTGTCACATTTTTTCAGGGGTTTTCGATAATCTCGGGAAAAGAGGTTCGAACAAAAGTTAGTATTCAAACATCTGCAAACACGAACTTATACAATTTCGAAAAATTTTTTTCCGGTAGAGAATTTAGTTAATCCTGATTTTTTAAATGTTAAAACATATCTTGTTTGTAAAGCAAATTCAACGACCTTATATTATGACCTTGATTTCATAAATGACGTTAAAATAGTTTTTCCAGATTCTTAAGCCAAATATCTCAGTACGACGGTGCGACAGTCCTAACATGTAAATTTTCAGGTTGTCATTATTTAGGTAAAGAATGCACTTATTAACACTAGAACGACCGAGTAATAAATCCGATCGATGTATATTGCTTTGTAATAATGTCAAAATTTCATCCATTCAGATCTCGTACAATTTTTATCGTTATGTCTGCTTCAATGAAGAAATTCACACGAAAATTGCTATTGAAAATATTTTTATATCTTCAGTAATTGTAACCGAAAAGATGAGGAACCAGTCATTTTGACTGGTTCTAGTATTAAAGTTAATAAATATGTATGTACTTACACAATACGATACATAAATGGTAAATCAGTATAAATTGTATGCTATAACTTGCGTTATTTTCGTAAATTATGATCTATCCTAAATTAGTTGTAATTAATTCATGTTACATGTCATTGTTAACATCTGTTAAGAACTTTATGGCGAAAGGTGTTGAATACCAAAGATAAGAAACTATAGCTTTAGTAATCACTCGTGCAATCTTTAGTGTTTCAGTTCGTCTCTGTATCTTTAGTTCGTCATACTACCTACATTACTCATCCTTGAACTTCATCCCCTATAAATCATCCCTTACTGACCATTACGCGAAAACAACCCCCACTATACCTCACCAGAAAACCTACATTTTCTACCGATTTCGGTTTCTCTGAGGCATTCTTATTTTCATTCTCATTCCCTTCTGTACAGTTTTTACCAAGTCGAGTCTAGAACACTATCAGTCATTTCGTATTTCGTCTATAGTTTGTATTTCGTTCAGAAATTGTACCTAATCAAATATTGGATAGTCGGAAAAGTATTAAGAGATTTTTGTCAATTCTTAATTAAATGTTTCTTCTATTCAAAGTGAATTTTATTCAAGTATATATTGGCCATTATTATCTACGACCTTTTGCCATTTTTTGGAGTAGAGCCATAATCCCACCGGAATAAAACTTCTGTGGCTTATGGATTAAAAACTTGGCCAAGTGATTTTCACAGTCCTTTTTTGAAACCAACTATTTATCACCAAGGTAGTTTCGCAGAGATCGAAACAAACGATAATCTGATGGTTCATGGTCTGGGTTATATGGTGGATGCATCAAAACTTCCCAGCCAAGCTTTCTCAAATTTTGCCGAGTCATCAAACTTGTGTGTGGTCTGGCGTTGTCATAACGGAACACAACTTTTCTGTTGATCAATTCTGATTTGTTTTTTAATCGATTGCTGTAATCTGATTAATTGTTGACAGTAGAGATTAGAATGAATCTTTTGACCTGGCGGTAGTACTTCCTGATGGACAATTCCCTTCCAATCCCACCAAACACAGCATGATCTTTCTTGGCGTCAATTCTGGTTTTGCCACCGTTCGTGATGATTTACTGGCCTTTGTCAGCTATATTTTTTGCACATTCTTGTCGCATGTGATCCATTTTTCGTCGCACGTTATCAATTTTTTAAAAAATGGTTCGATTTTATTACGTTTGAGCAACGATTCGCAAATGGAAACTTGATGCATTTGCAGCATTCTTAGAAAGATAGAAATGTTTCAGCACGCATATCTGCGCTTCGGCGATAATGGTCAGGAAAATTTCGCGCATACATGAATTTATAATGTAAATGGTTAATTCCTTGTCATCCAGTTTAACAAATATAAATATTATGCCGTTTTTAGAAGAAATCAGACAGATACAAGGTCTGGGCTATACAATGGATGCACCAAAACTTCCAGGCTAAGACGGGAACATATTCAGATGCAAAAATCCGATTTTGATGAAACTTACGGGAGCTTATAGTTCTCTGAAAAATATTTGACACGTATTTTTTTTTATTTACAACCATCCACATTGAAGGGGTGAAAACAGCCCTCAAAGTTGGGGTATTTTTGAGATATCTCGGAAAATAGAGGTCGAAAAAATTTGAATTCTTTTTTAAATTGCGTGTCCCTCAATGGGAAATGTAGTCGAGCAAGAAAATTTTAACAAAAGTCTTTTATTTAAACAATAAAGCTATAAGCTCCCATAAGTTTCATCAAAATCGAATTTTCGCATGTGAATATGTTCCCTTGTAAGCTCAAAACTGGTTCGATTTCATTACGATTGATTCATTTATAATGATTCGTAGATAGAAACTCGGTCCATTAAATTTTTCTCTGTTAAATCACGAGGCACAAAAACATCGAGCTTCTTTTCGTATCCAGCTTTCTGCAAATGACCCATAACGGTTGAATGATGAACATTTAGTTCCCTACCAATGTCATGACTGCTTATATACCGATCTTGCTCAACCATTTGCATCATTTCATCGATTTTTTCAGTGATTGGTCAACCAGAGCGAGGTGCATCTTTAATATTGAAATTTCCAGAACGAAAGCGAGCAAACCATCTACATGCTGTTACATTTGAAAAAGCTTCTTCACCGTAAACACCACAAACTTTGGCCCAGGATTGTACAGCGTTTTTACCTTTTTCGACGTAAAATTGAAAAACATAGCGAATTTTTTCAAAAATTTCACTGATGTTCACACTAATATTACTTTTGACACGATGGACGAAATACAAAACTGTCTGTATGAAAATTGTAGACTAAAATGTCACCTCTCAAATGCGTATCAGTATGACGCAATCTGATTAGTGTTGGCAGATATATGACATGACAAAAATCTCTCAACACTTTTCCGACTATCCAATGCATTAAGTATCCGGAATACAACATAAATAAAGAAATCGATCAATAACAGCCATCTTTCAAAATACTCATCCCTTTAATCATGCTACCAAATTCACTCCATATATTTTCGTTTCACTCGTTATGTTTGTTTCTCATTTTCGCCATACATATCCACACAGCCGTGAACCATCCCTGTTTGCTTGCCTCGATGTATAGTATTTAAACAATTTTCATTTAAAGATTAAAGCCGGTTATCCTGTATTAACGTTAGACTTACTGAGCAGCAAAGGCAATTAATATGTATTGAATTATAATAATAATATGGTTGAATTCATCCAGATATGCTACGATTTTGATTTTAATGTGTGCTCAAGTAAGGACTTAACAGTTTTACATAAAATATTGTTATCACTTTTATAATTGTACAAAAGAAAATCAGATATAATCGGTTTTGTACTTTCGGTAATCCTATTGTTAAAAAGAGTAGATATTAACCCTTTAAGGACTAAAGTCGTCATATTGGCGACATCCGTATTTTTAATCCTTAGAGTTGCAAAAGTTATAACTTAATTATCATAGTAACATAAAATGAGTATATATTTCTATTTTCAGTAAGAACTTGAAACTTTAATGCAAGATTTACTTTCCTGGAGAAAATGTTTCTAATATTTTCAACGATCCTCAGAGGTCTGCAAAGGATTAATTTCAACGACACGTGAACATTCTGTAACCCCTTGCCATACCATTTTCTTTGCAACTAAAGTTATAACATATTCATTACTAAAAACGTTAGAGAAGAGAAAATACAATTTATATCGTTTATACTGCTACGTTAAAAAAATCATAATATTTATATTTGTTAAACTTTATTTAAAATCTTCGACACGAATCTGACGCGTTCTAATATGGCAAGGGGTTAAATATTTACAAATATTTATTCATAGTTAATATGTATTAAAAATTTAAAGGTGTTTATAGATTTTTATGTTAAAATTTTAATCAAGTTAGCGTATCCAACGTTGTTTCGCTCGGAAAAGAACTTGTTTAAATATAATTAAAAGTTTATAGTGTTACGCAAGTTAATATCACTGTATTTAAAACCGTTTGTAGACACTTCTTATGTGAGAAACATATTCATATTTTTGGCAATTGAACCTTAGAAATTGTAATACCTTACAATTTATAAATTGATATCTTATTCTTGTTGACTGTAACTCGCATCAACAATCGTTTAAATAGACTTAATCGTTTATAATCTTAAAGGAATATATACCTTTATGCCCAGGACAGTTTATAGAATCATTATATGCGTTCGCGCAGCTGTTATAGTTATAGAAGAAAAACTTTTCAAATTTCGATAATACGTACTGAATTTCTCAATGAGAAATAAAATAAACTATAAAATGTACTCACCATTGCGTCATGTAATGAGTGCTAATGATGTAAACAGGCGATGACGTGCGATTACTTTCGGTGCCGTTCAGGCTAATCTCCGTTCCGTTCAGCTCCATTCCACCGAGTGAAGATTGCGGTGGCAGCAACTTTATCGAGTCACTGACACCTTCCCCTTAATGTTCAATCATCTTTCGAGCATTCTGTAAACAAGGCAACAATACACCGTTGTAATCAGATATTATGCAGCTAAACATATGGAGAGAGCCACCGTTTACATGAAACCGTCGTGGAACAAGTATTTTGCGTATCTAGGTCATTCATAAACGTTTATCCAATTCTCCCCTTTGCCTACATTATTCTCTATAAATAATTGATACTTGCGGTAGGTGAACAAAGTCATCGCACAACTTTAAAAAAACAAATAACATTTTTAAAATTAGGATTTTTCAAATTGGAAGGATTAGTTTATTAAGTAATGTGTGTATATATATTTTTTTATATTAAATATATACAGGGTGTCCCACGCAACTGGAACAGGCTGTACCTCCTAAATGGTTGAGAATAGAAGAAAATGTTATAAGTAGAAGTTAAATGGTATCAGACGGTGCATAATATGCAACTAATTTTATGCACTTTTGTGCATCGGTGCATCAGAAAAATGCAACTGCATATTTTTTTTAAATAGAAACCTATATTTTTGACTGCACCAATCGATGCAGTTTCTTGTGCTCTACATAAAAGTACTAACATACTGATGCCCTAAACTTATTCGTTAAGAAGTTATCGAAGCTAAAAGTTCTCTGAATTATTTCGGTTTCTCGGCAAGTGTTCCGGAGTACCTACGTTACAACAAGTGTTCAAACGGTCCTCCATTGAAGTCCAAACATTTTTCCATGCATAAGTATGTTAGTACTTTTATGTAGAGCACAAGAAACTGCATCGATTGGTGCAGTCAAAAATATAGGTTTCTATTTAAAAAAAATATACAGTTGCATTTTTCTGATGCACCGATGCACAAAAGTGCATAAAATTAGTTGCATATTATGCACAGTCTGATACCATTTAACTTCTACTTATAACATTTTCTTCTATTCTCAACCATTTAGGAGGTACAGCCTGTTCCAGTTGCGTGGGACACCCTGTATACATATATATATTTTTTTAATATTAATATTATATTTTATATCAAGTATATATGTTATATATTTATATTAATATTATTTATATTATATATATTATATATTTATATATCATATTTATATATATTATTTATATATATATATATATAAATATGTTTATATATTTATTAGACAAAATAGTGAAGAAAAAGTAAAGTTCACCATTTTTTATTTTCTTATCTTCACCTGTAATAATAATTTAAACTTTGCCGTGTGCATGGCTAAGTATGTCATTATTATGTGCATAGTTTCTTCTGAATCGGTTGACGCATGAAAGAGATATAAATATCGTAAGTTGCAAAAATATTTAAATTTAGAATTTTCAATCCATTTACATCGTAGTTCCCACTTTTTAATAATTTATCGCTTCTAACAACTTTAACTAGTTTTAATAATATTTTGAGCACGTACATAACAAATTTAGATGTATAAAATGAATATTTTATATTTTCATTACAAGCATTAATAATGAAGTTAAAAATCGCGATCTTTACTTTTTTCTTCAGAATTCTGATCAATAGCTGTTTTAAAAAAATTTATGGTTTTAGAAAAGTTATTCGTTTTTATAAAGTGTGGACGGTTAGCGCTGGGCGAATTTTTATGACAGGAAGTCACTATTGTTACCCTGGGCCTTGGTTCTTTGATTTTAGATTCTTAAGGCTACGGTGTGGGCCTGTCACCGCCACATCTGGCAATCATTGCCGGCCAACCCAAGGCATAGGGGCTACACCTCCTTCGACTCGACGAACCCTTAGACAATAAAGGGTCGAATGCTGTACAAGTAACCATTTTAGTTACGCCTTTGACACGATCGGGTGGTTCCACCACCTGATCTAAATTACTTGCAGATGTGGGTGCACTTCCTGGTTCGGCAAATTTGGTCAACCCTGAAAATGCCTCCAGTATCCCCACTATCTACCCTCGATTGTTGTCACTTGTACAGCCCTCCCAGCGAATCGTAAGGCCCAGAAAATATTCATAGACTTCCGTTGGTCCATCGACTTCTTCTGAGAGAAGGGATGATCAACGGAAAGAGTAGGGACAAGACTTTATCAGGGCGAACTCGTGGCTGTCTCGATCAGTTGAATACTTAGACATTTAGATACACTGTACATAAGCAGGGAGTTACATAGAAAAAACACATTTAGATACATAGATACTTAAAGAGACGCGATCTTGTCACGTTTCGTGTTATACATCGTACTTGTACATCACGATAGCCTCAGTCAGTACTTCGAACCTCGTGAACATTGTTATATATAGTCCTTTCTAAACAGGGAAGGTGGTCTTTCGAGAAGTTTAGTTAATCATTACAATTTAGTCGGCACACCACGTGCAAACAGTCAAAGTCTAACGGATTGAAAAATCCATCACAGACCGCAACAAGGTGTATGAATTCATTTTTACTTGATACCCATTGTACGTTCAAACGATTGGTTGCCAGCAAACATTTTCGTGTATACTCAACTTTTTATGAAAGTACTTGCATTAACTCATCTGTGGTTTTTAAAATTAATTTTTCTACTTGGAAACTTTAAAGAGTGTAGTGATCTTTGGCTTACGCGAAGCTTCACTCCAGAAACACCTGATTGAGTTTGATGTAAAAGTTACATTGACAAATTGGAACGTTTGTCGTTGTAACGTTTGTGAAACTGGTTGTGATTAAAATTTAATAATGTATCTTTCTGACCTGTTTATTTAGTGTCTCATATTTCTTCTTCTGTTGTTATTCATGTGAATTTTCAATTAATTGTAAATAAAGATCCAGTGTTAATTTTCCTTAATTTCAACGTTTAAACATGTTTGTAATCAAATGGCAATATTTAATTCCACACTGAATAATTTAAGATCACGTGGGAAAAAATTCTTTTAACTAATCCCCAAACCTCTACAAAGAGTAATTACACTTTTAAAATCCCTGCTTCAACAATAACAAAATATCAGGAAATAAAGTACATCGATTGTATAACATAAAAAATTTTTATTTTAGTAATGTTTCATGAAAATAATCAAATTTTAATTTATATCATATAAATTATTGTACGTGTTATTATTTAAAATTATTTGAGGAGCCGTAGAATAAACGTGAGAAATTCATATTTGTAAAAAGCATAATGGAATGTTAATAAAGCTAAATATTTTCGAGCGCGCATACATAACCTTTTTTTCATAAACATTAGCATTACGGCATACAATTTCAAATGAGCTCTGTATCCATCGCGACTACGTCGACTTTCATTTCGGCAGTTTGCCTTCATTACAAATTTATACACCTGTAAATGTACTCTACTCATTAACTGCTTTCACATCAAATAAATTTCAACCAAACACAAATTTCTATAAAAATAACTTAAAAAATTATTTTTTCCTAACTATTTAGAAGGGATACAAAAAGTGCTTAACTCTCTATGGGGCCGTGTAACTTTAAAGTCACATGTTAATATATCGACATTTTACCAAATGAGTCTTTCAGTCTCCAGATAATTTTACCTACTCTTTCTCGACAGTGTTTCAATAAAGTCATGGCAATTGCACGTAAATGAAAGAGAATATAATAACAATTTAATAAGGTGTACGATTTAAAAGACAATACAAATCGAAATTGGGAACGTATAAGCCAAAATTGAATAACAAATTTACATAAAAGACTTAATAAGACTTACTAGACGTAATACAATAAAACTAGAACGAGATACAACAAAGTACAATATTCCTTATTGTGTTTCAATAAAATAAACAACAATCTTTGCATCTATTACTGGTTGTTTCTTTTTTCCAATACATATTAATTCATTTTTACCATTGTTTCTATTATTGTTCTCTTACACTCCATAATAGCTACGAATTTTAATAGTTTATTTTGTAAGTATGCAACATTCTAAGATTACAAAACATTATATGTTTGTACTTTAAGAGTACATTCCTTATATTCAAATACACGAAATTTCTGCATATCTAAAGTGTCCTATTATTATTCACCAGATGAATGTTTATTCCAGTTAACGATACCCAGTGAATAGTTCGTGAAATAAATTACAGGAGGCAGTTTTGTCTGTAACTGATTTTAACTGTATATATTTGTTGGAATGCAACAAAACCATAGCGTCTCTGGCTTTAACCTTCTATGGGGCCGTGTAACTTTAAAGTCACATGTTAATATACCGACATATATCAAATGATTTTAGCTTTTTATAAGGTAACGAGTAAGTGTAAATTATATATTGTCTCTGAGGTAACAAATAACAATAGTGATAACGGTTGGCAGCACCGTCAACCTGGAATATCAAAGTAAATGCTTTGCAAGTTGTCTGCAGATAGATAGCCAATGGAACCATTTTCTGCAATTTACATTATTTGTGCTTCTATCTATACTATTATATTCTATCTATTAAACAAAACAAAGCGTACATAATTTCTTTGGGTTTGCATATCAATAGCAACTTATTTGTTTGCAATTTCAATAACCATTTCGTTACTATTTGTATATGATTCAGTTTTGGGAGTTTCAGGTTACAGTAGGCTATTATGATAGATTTTGGTATATATTTAGGATAATGCTTGTGCATTTTTCTATTCTCAGAGGATATATTATCATATATCCAAAATATGGATACATAATCACATAAAAGTAAAGAAATTTACTAGTTTTAACAATGTTATTATCATTTGTAATTTTATAACTTTTCAGCAACAATGGCTTACGATGTTTGCACTTCTGTGCATAAAAGCTGAAGCTGGAAATTCTATAAAACAGTTTGCATTTGGCGTTAAACATAGATGTACGTTGTATTTGAAAAAAAGTAGTATTTACCCGACGACGCATAGATATTATTGACAGTGGCGATGAATTCAGTACCAAATCAACATCGGATAAGGAAAATTCAGGACCACAAAAAATTGTTTAGCAATCAGTATCCCAGACGAATAATAGTTGCCATCACCCTTGGAAAGGAGATTGCCCTGAAGACCCCGAAGGACCCTACTCTCCTGTGTCCTATTTTTGAATAACTATTTGACAGTGAAATTACAAGTGATATAGTTGTTGAGTATACCAATACATATGCATTGCGGTGTGATCCAACAAAGAGGTTCCAAAAATAAAATGTTCCAAATGCAACATACATCTATGTTTAACACCAAGTGTAAACTGTTTTATGGAATTTCACGCTTAAGCTTTTATGCACAGAAGTACAAACATCGTAAGCCGTTGTTACTGTAAAGTTACAATTTATAATAAAATTGTTTAAACTGTTAAATCTTTTTTAATTTTCATATATAGGTTTGTAATTGTTGATTTTCCGTTGCATACATTTTTTTATATTTAAGAAAATGATTTGGCTCATAGAAGGTTAAATACTGTATTTTCAATTCTAGAAAAATTGTTGATATTTTAATTGTGATTCTTTCGTAAATCTGGACTCGTTTTAAATTTCAAAGTCTTTACCAGGTATGTGAATATGAAATCGGAATTTTTATACAGAAATTACACGTTTATTGAATGAAAATGGTACAAAATATTTTACTGGAAGTATTCCCATCGGTAGCTATACATTTGTCCCATCACTCTGATAATTTGTGGATGCCACGCCAAAGAAACTGGTCCTCTTTCGAAGTAAATCAGTTATCGAGCCATTTTCGTACATTTTCGAAGGATGTGAAGCGTTACTCAGCAAGTCCATGATCCATCGATGCAAATAAGTAATAATCGGATCGAGCCAAGTCTGATGAGTATTTCCCAAATAATCGCCTCGATCGTTTCCTTAACCTGTCTGTGATGGTGCATTATTATGAAGTAAAATCACTTTGTGTTGCCGTTTTTGATATTCTGACTAATTTTTCACGCGAAGCTTGGTACAAATCGATCATTTGTTGTCTGTAGCGTTCAGTATTAACGATTTCGTCAGGTTTTAACTGCTCATAATGGATCATACCCTTCTTATCCCATCAAACACACAGCATTGTCTTCTGTCCATAGCAATTTGGCTTTACAGTCGATGTCGATGGTTTGCCTGAAGTTACTCATGATCTTTTACAGATAGGATTCTCGAAATACATCCACTTCTCATCGCCAGTCACGATTCGATAGAGAAATGACTTTCTTTTGTACCTGGCTAGCAGCATTTCACAAATGATTTTTCGGTTTTCCTGCTGTCTTTCAATCAGGTCATACGTAACCTATTTTCCTATCTTCTAGATCTTTCACGTGGCTTTTAAACGTATGGAGACGGCTTCTCGTATAACATTTAATTGATCCACGAATTATTGTTGCGTTTGAGCGTCATCCTCATCCAACGATGCTTGCAATTCGCTGTCTTCAAACGTTTTCGGCGGTCCTCCACGTTCTTCGTTTTTTAGTACTTCTTTCTTATTTGCAGCAGTTTTCTTCAAATGGTAACATAAAATGAATGCTGTCCGCGAATCCTAGTTTCCTAGCACAAAATTCAACATGTTCAACGCTATTAACACTTTGACTGCCATGTCACCCATATATGGGTGACTGAATTGTTTGTCCATATTTAAAAATGAATTTGTACATTAATATATTCATTGCACTAAATTTAGTTGAGATCTGGAGAATAGAAGAAGGTTGATGGATAATTTTGTGTCATACATTTTAAGTTGTCAATTGTTGCTTCGTTAAATAAATTACTTTTATTTTATAGGATTTTTTAGGTCGGTAGTTGGGCAGTTAAAGTGTTAAAAACTATGTTGTTGTATGAAACTTGTATGGTTGTGAGTTGAAAATCTTGATCAGATGTCAAAACAAGAAAATGGCGTCAGTGACGTGGTTTAACGATACCTATATGGGCAGTTAGCGCCACGTATGGGGAAATTTCGGTTTCATATTTACAAACAAACTTATGTTATTTCTGGACTTGCTTTAAAACTCGAAGCTTTTAGATTCACAAGACAACGTTCATTTTCCTGTAAGATATTTTTACGCGATATAGCACGCGACATATGTATAGAAACGGAGACCCACTTTTCCTAAAAAATTCTGCAAACTAAAATGTACTGTGTATGTTAGAACTGTATAATCGTTGCCATTAAAACGCAAAATGTCCAAACGATTGAACAAGCAGATTCCAATCTACTTCCCCTAAAAGTTTCGATATAATATCGCATTAATAACAAATTAAATTGTCTATATTTTAATCGTTGTGGTCAATTGAGAGTTGCGAAATTGTATTTCAAGAAGAAACAGCCCGTGCATACGTATATCGACTTATTGATTGCGCATCGAGCAATTACGAATATTAACAAAATTGGTTTTCCATTAAAATGATGAATAGAAAAGTGTTGTGGATTACGTATAATCCCGGTGGTAGACGTGATTCGAATTGAAACTTCATGTGTGAGTCATGCATATTACACTCGTGATAGGCATCGTTTCATGTACAATGTTCGTGCTCAATGGGGAATTGTTTTTTGCGTCGTTATGATCGTTTCGAATCAACAAAAAGCGAAAGTCATTTCTGTCACGAATGCTTTCATTCGTAGTTTCTTCATAGAAACACATTTACTGTACAATATCTGAAATTTTTACTGTTTCGATGTAATTTAGATTTTGTTTTTATACTTGCGCTTTCAATTAAGCTTTTACGTTGAGCATCACGAACAGTTTTTGTTGTTTGCTACGTAAAAGATAGGAAAGCATGTTTGAAAAATGAGAGTTCAAGGAAACTCTTCTGGATACCGAATATTATTGCATTTTATGTAAAACACCGATTTCTCATATTCAGAAAGCTGAACAACATTCTAAATCTGATTATGATTGTTCTTCCGTCTGGGTCGACGAGCGGCCCGTTTCGGGACATTTGTTTTGCGAGGTGTTTTCGGCGGGTCGATTAGAGAAACGTATAGCTGTTGAATCGATCGTGTCAAAACGGTTTTTAATCGTCGAATCGATCGATCACAAAAGAGACGTTTGACCATCGAGTTGATCGAAAGGATAGAAAGGTTTGACTGTCGGATTATTCGCGTTAGAAACGTTTTGTCTGTCGAGTCGATCGCATTTCCAACCATTTTGACTGCCGAGTCAAGTACATTTAGAATTGTTCTGGATTTTAAGTTGAATAAAGAATATTGTTAAATATACTCCGGGACAGAAAGATAGCACACTTTAAAATTAACGTAATTTTTATTTATTTAACATTACAACTAAGGGGTTGGTTTTATACATTCTTGCAAAATACCTCTATAAACATACATAAATGAAATTTAATTGAATTTTACCAGTTTATACAATTTTATTTAAAAGAGAGAGAACTTTTAAGGAAATATAGTGGGACAAACTCATAGCACATTCAACTTAAAATTATGTATAACAATAAATCTTCACACCTTCAAAATTCTTCACATTTTATAACAGCCATCATTCTCTTGGTCAAAAATTTATAGAATTTTTTGCTTTAATTGTTCTCACTCATTTTGTATACATTTTTTTAATTCGGCAATGTTTCCAAATCGTCTGCCATTTCTATATACAGTTCGGGAAAGATCTCCTCAACAATTCTCAATAATGTTAAGGTTGGGCGACCTTGCTGGCGAATCCAAAACGCAAATTTTTTTACGAGAAAAGTACTCTTTTACTATTTTGCAGTCTGTACTGTGGCATTATCCTGCTGAAAAATAAACTGCTCTCCAGCAATTCTGGTGGCGTACACGTTTATTTGTTTCTTAATTATTTTCAAATAAACTGTACTATTAATTTTTCCTGTTATAAATTTGATTTCCAAATCATCGCACTACTACTTCCCATTTGCCGACAATTCAAAAACTATTCCTCTTTTCGCATATCGTTAAAATAGTAAGCCAGACCATCAGGTCCATCCAAGTTAAACCTCTTTTCATCCGTAAATATCATTCTTCGCCATTTCTTTCGCATATGAATATTCTTTTCCGCAAAGTGTAATCGATTCATCTTATGTTGTACAGTTAACCAAGGCTTTTTCTTCAATTTTCCTGTTGTTATGTATTTGCATTTTTGTAAAACACATCTCACATTCTTTATATTAGCATCTACACCAACGCTTTGAGTAATTTGCCTTGCAGTCGTCTTAGAATTTGATGCTGGTCGTAGTATTGTATGTCGTTTCCGAGAATTTAGACTTTGCGGACGTCCAAAACTCTTCTTTTTACCATAGTTTTCCAGATTTTTCTAGAAATTCATTATTACTTTTCCCCTTCTATCAAATATCTTTAACAAATATACAACACGAAATAATATCACGGACTTTATTAACTATGTTATTAGCTATGTGTAACTGGAAAGCATAGATTTACTACATGTGCTATCATTTTTTACCCTCTTGCGAACAATGATATTTACATTTTTTGTGTTTGTTTCTGTCGAAGTATATTTTGTGGACGATATTTCGTAAATTGTATAGACAGACATGCACTGAGTTATCGATAGAAGAAAATATGTATCTCAATCAGCTTTTAACACAAAATATGGGAAAATATATGGTATGTTATCTTTTTGTCCCGGAGTGTACATAATCGTTTGGAGTATATAATACGTTTGCCATAAATCTGTCGTGGCGAGATCTTTTAGCTTTTCTTATCCTGAGACACGGTCTGCCGGGAAATATAATAAATAACTAAATTAAACCGGCATTGGTGAGAATCGAAGAAGAGTGAGAATCGTTCGTTGCTTCCCTCCGATATCGAGTTTTGCGTCTTATAAATGCAATCGCGATATCGGAAGTTACAACTTCAATCGGATCGCGGTCGCGAGGAACAGGACGTTACACTTGTAGAGGTTGAGCCACTTAAGATTTTCACCTAAAATAACTTCTTTGCTCTTAATGATACGAGAATATATAGAGGGCATCGTGTAACTGGTGGTTCAACCGAATAGGGGTTGGTTCTATATAAAGAAGTAAGTTAAAAATATTGAACAGAATTTGTTGTGTGAAGGATGTTTTGCTATGCTCCCATTCGCTAAATTAATTAACTACCAGTGAGTAATTCGCGAAATAAATTAGGAGAAGCAGTTTTGTCGATAACAGATTTTAACTGTATATATTTAATCAATGCCGAGTGGACTAACAGAGGGACGTGTTAGGGTGGCTAAATTGTAGTGAATAGAAATTGAAAGTTTTGGTCTCCTTCTACAGTGTGTAACTGGTGGTACAAATAAAGACTGATCCTATATAATATTGAGAGTATAAAATAAAATTTGTTTATTTAAGACATCGTTTTCGAGGAAATTGACTTTACAAATCCACTTGGTACACGTGCACTCGACCAAATCGCAATTGAATCCATTGAATCAGCCCCTATTTGGTTATACCACTAGTGATGGCACCTGTACATGACACCCTGTATATACAGGAACATGATTAGGAGGACCAATTGTGACAGAAGAGATTCTTCCTCGTGGCCATATTTTCCAAAATCTTACAGTTATTGTTGATTTTTTAACTGGGTTGACATACTTTAATTGATATCATATTATAGGTTCTTAAAAATATATATTCAACCATATGTAACATGTTGACCTCGAAATAACTTCCTCCTTCCGAAGGATTTTTCAAATGTTGCAAAGTTTAGAACAATGCGATCTTACTTGGATATGGTAATTTTGAATATCAAATTCGTAATTATGCTCTTTGAAAATGAATTCATCTGAAGGTCATTCGATGATCATCACATTATACAAAAGGTTTCGCGTAACTAAGGAAAACCGTAAGTTTATAAGTGTGAGAAATAGAAGAAACGAAAGAAAAGAAAAAAAGAAGTAAGCGTGTAAGTATTGTATTTTCTATATTTTTGTATATCGATCAACTTGCAAAGTTCAACCGCTTCTCTTTTTTAAATGGAACTGTATAATTTTTTTTACATTACGCTAATCAAAATATATCATCTTTATTGTGGCGTCCGTCCTGTGGCTTGAGGAGGCGGTCGCACAAGTAGCTACCTCAAAGAAGCACGTACTTGCTCTAGCTCAAATCAATGAGAAGCAGCGTTAAATTGAAAAGGAAGACCCGACCAAGCTTGTTTTTGGTAGAAGTGTTCTTCGACGTGTGACAGTTGAAATGTTACAAGCGTCATCGCGTGCTAACCGATCGAATCTGATGCGGTTCGTTGCATTACCTGCTTATAATATTATTTCGGGTGACAATGTGTTTCGGTCTGTGATGGATTTTTCAATCCGTCACTCTTTGGCCGTTTGTACGTGGTGTACCGACTAAATTTAATGGTTTGAACTACCTTCTCGAAGGACCACCTTCCCTTTGTAGAAAGGACTATATATAACAATGTTCAAGAGAGTAGAAGTACTTACTGAGGCTATCCTGATGTACAAAGTACGATGTATAACACGAAACGTGACAAGATACTAAGTATATGTTTTTTGTCTTGAGACAGCCCCTGAGATCAGCGAGTTCGCCCTGATAAGGGCTCGTCCCTACTCTTTCCGATGATCATCCCATCTCTCAGAAGGAGCGAGTGGATCCACGAATATCTATGAATATGAACTGGGCCCTACGATTCGCTGAGGGGCTGTACAAGTAAACACGACTGGGAACAGATAGTGGGGATGCTTGCGGCACTTCCAGGAGTGACTAAATTTGCATACCCAGGAAGTGCACTCACATCTGCCAACAATTTACGCTAGTGGTGGAAAACCCAATCGCCTTGAAACGCGTAGTCCAAAAAGTCACTTGTACAGGTTTCGATGTTTTATAATCTAAGGGTTGCCTTGAGTTGCAGAAAGCGGAGTCCCTATACCTTGCCAGATATGGCGGTGACAGGCCCACACCGTAGCCTAAAAATCTAAAGTCGAAGAACCAAGGCCCAGGGTAACAATAGCGATATCCTGCCACAAAACGTTGCTCAGTGCTGGTCGTTCCACTATAAATTAATGCAACATTTAGAAAAAAATCGTGTGAATTTGTATTTGTAGAAGATATCCCAAAATTAACGCAAGGTTTGAATTATATAGAAAACACAGTTTTTAGTCTTTAGATTGTTATTTTTTCATTGAAACATAAAGTACATAGGATAGGGTTATTTATGGAATAACACATTGGGCAAATGGCCTCCACGGTTTTGCTGGCGCATACGCACTCTTGTCCAAATTTTTCATGACTTTTCTGCATAATTGTGGCTGAATTTCGTTGATGTAGCGTTTAATTTCCTCTTGCAATGCACGGGTGGTTGTGGGTTTATTGACATAGACCTTTGACTTCAAATAACCCCATAAGAAGAAATCTAATGGTGTTAAATCACACGATCTAGGGGGCCAATTCTGATTACCGAAACGAAAGAGTACACGACCAGGAAATGTCTCATGCAGTAATTGAATTGTCTCACTGGCTGTATGGCATGTGGCACCGTCTTGTTGAAACCACATATTGGCCACATCAATGGCACCCAATTTTGGCAGAAAGAACTGTGTTATCATGTCGCGATATCGAGCACCAGTAACAGTTACTGCTTGACCAGCCTCATTTTCAAAAAAGTATGGCCCAATGATGCCTCCAGCCCAAAATCCGCACCAAACAGTGACACGTTGTGAGTGCATTTGTTGTTCGACAATCACATGTGGGTTCTTCGAACCCCAAACACGGCAATTTTGGCGATTAACAAAGCCATCAAGGTGAAAATGTGTTTCATCGCTTAGGATGATTTTGCTCGAAAAATCAGCATCTACTTGTTGATGTTCAATAATCCATTCCACGAACACTCTTCGCTGTTCATGGTCATTAGGCTTCAGTTGTTGTGTTAATTAAATTTTATAAGCATGGAGACACAGATCTTTTGTGAGTATACGCTGTAGAGAGCTTCTTGAAATTTGCAATTCTTGTTCACGACGCCGAATCGATGTTCCTGGGTTTTCATCAACACTTTCGCGCACTGCTTCGATATTGACATTTGAACGGCTTGTTTTTGGACGACCGGTGTGTTTAGCGTCTCCAACTAATCCAGTCTCCCTGAATTTTTCAATTAATCTTTTCACAGTTGACGAGGTTAAAACAATATTTTGACCATATTTTGTATAAAATTTTCGAACTGCGGCCGCCAAACTTTTATTATTTTTGAAATATTGTTCAATAATGAAAACACGTTGTTGTATCGTATAACGCTCCATTGTTACTAATCCTAAACTCTCAGCTGTCAAATTGTTGTTTCTTTAGGGTTGCCAACAATTCACTGCAAAAATGGCGGCAAATTGAAATCTTGCGTTAATTTTGGGACACCCTTCATTAGCTCGAACTGCATTAGTAGCGAATAAATCGCATTAGTACCTTATATGGAAAACAGTGTGCATTATGAAACATACTTTTCACTACAAAAAAGCGACTAATAATAAAATCTTTGATTACAAATAAGAAATGAGAATGTTTACTAAAGAGTAATTCAGTGCTTGAAATCAGCATAACTATGTAGCCTGGAGTTAACATGCAGATTATATTACACGAATATACGCATTTACATTTTACTCGACACTCTCGTGTTCCTTTATTTTTAATTTCCATCTTCTCACCGCATTACATTAGATAAATAGGATGAAAACATAATATGACTAATAATATAGGTCGTAGTTAGAAATATAATGTTTAGATAATGTGTTCAAGAATTTCTGCAATTCTAGACATCAATATCTTCAATTACTTATATAACAATCTATACATATTTTTATTTGTTAAATTCACCAAATTATTATACCGATACATTATAAATCAGGGAAAATGTCTTTGTATTAAAACAGATGTTTGATATAATTAGATTTGTGTAGGCGTTTCGAATATGTTTTTAAGAAAATCAGTTGTGAAATTAACGAAAAGTCGATATTATTTTGTTTTAAGCAAATGCAAATTTTTCATCGTACAAAATTCATTGAACTAAGTTGTAGAATAGCTTAGACAAACTAAGATGTGGGTCCAGAGTGTTAGCTATAATCTGCAATTGTTTAAATTAAAAAATCTATAATAATGCAAGAAACAGTACGAATCAAATTTCGCAAAAGAGATGTTGAAAAGTTTTTATAAAATATATAAATTGAGTTTGAAATAAAAGTTGAAACTAAGAATTGTTGTTTTGAGCTAAAAGAAACTGTTCGCCAAACAGAAAAATGAACGCAAAGGAAATGAAGTTTACCACAGCATGGAAACAAAGATTTTAGTCGCAGATTACTTGGTTTTCGCGAAATAGAACAAAAGCGAGAACGAAACAAATGGAAAGAGCGCAGGAATTGTTCAGAGATTTCGAATCTTTTTCAGAGGATGATCTACAGTTCGTATAGCTCGGAGAACATCAAACAACATGACCGCTAACTGATTCGATGGTTTGTTTACACATGTTTCGTTCGTTTAGTACGATTTTCTGCGTTTCGAAAATTCAATTGGAATGCTTTTTTGCGTAGCCTGTTAGCACAGTTGTTTATTTTTCAGACGTTGTCGACATTGCATAGCGTCATTCTCGATAACTGTATTTTCCGCGTCTTTTATTGATTTCACGTTCTACTATTAGATTAATGGTAATTATACAGTTTGTGTTAACCACTTCTGAATTTTAATAACTTTCAAATACATTACCAAGATTATCATTCTGAACAACATTTACGTACAGTCACTGGCTTTGATATTTGGACACTCTTAAACATAAGATAACTTTTTAACTCTCGATGGGCCGAATTTTTTTCTTAAATTTAAAAAAACCAACAATCACAAACCTATATTTGCAGATAAAAAAAATTTATTAGTTTAAACAATTTTATTACAATTTGTAACCTTGTAAATTCGCAGTAACAACGGCTTACGATGTTTACACTTCTGTGCATAAAAGCTTAAGCTTGAAATTCCATAAAACAGTTTGCACTTGCCGTTAAACATAGATGTACGTTGCATTTGGAACATTTTATTTTTGGAACTGCTTCGTTAGATCATTCTGCAGTGCATATGTATTGGTATAGTCAACTTACAATTATATTACTTATATCACTTACAATTTCACTGTCAGATAGTTTTCGAGAATGTGTCACGGGAGAGTGGAATCCTTCGGGATCTTCAGGGTAATATCCTTTCCAAGGATGATGGCAACTATTATTCGTCTGGGATACTGACTGCTAAATAATTTTTTGTGGTCCTGACTTTTCCTTATCTAACGATGATACGGTACTAAATTCGTCGTCACTGTCAATAATATTTATTCGTCGTCGGATAAATACAACTTTTTTTCAAATACAACGTACATCTATGTTTAACGCCACATGCAAACTGTTGTATAGAATTTCAAGCTAAAGCTTTTATGCACAGCAGTGCAAACATCGTAAGCCATTGTAAAGTTACAAAGTTACAAATGTTAATAAAATTGTTTAAACTAGTACATTTTTTAACTTTTATGTGATTATGTATCCATATTTTGGATATATGATTAATTACTCTTAAAATAGAAGAAAGCACAAGCATTATCCTGAATATACCAAAATCTATGATAATATCCCACTGTAACCTGAAAGTCACAAAACTGTATCATACACAAATAGTAACAAAATGATTATTGAAATTGCAAATAAGTAAGTTGTTACTGATACGAAAGTCTAAAGCTATTATGAACGCTTTGTTTTGTTTAATAAATAGAATATAATATAATAGATAGAAGCACAAATAATGTAAATTGCACAAGATGGTGGCAACCATTATCAATATTGTTATTTGTTACCTCAGAGACATTATATAATTTAGACGTATATGTTATCTTATAAAAAGCTAAAATCATTTGGTAATATGTCGATATATTAACATGTGACTTTAAAGTTACACAGCCCCACAGAAGGTTAAAGGCAGAGACGCTATGGTTTTGTTGTATTCCAACAAATATATACACTTAAAATTAGTTACAGACAAAGCTGCCTCCTCTAATTTATTTCACGAACTATTCACTGGGTATCGTTTACTGGAATTAACATTCATCTGGTGATTAATAATAGGACACTTTAGATATTTATAAATTTCGTGTTTTTTAATATAAGGAATGTATGTTTTGTACTCTTAGAATTTTGCATAGTTACAAAATAAACTAATAAACTTTGTAGCTATTATGGAGTGTAAGAGAACAATCATAGAAACAATGGTAGAAATGAATTAATATGTATTGGAAAAAAGAAACAACCAGTAATAGGTACAAAGATTGCTATCTATTTTATTGAAACACATTAAGGAATATTGTACTTTGTTGTATCTTGTTATACTTTTATTGTATTACGTCTAGTAAGTGTTATTAAGTCTTTTATGTAAATTTGTTATTCAATTTTGGCTTAAACGTTCCCAATTTCGATTTGTATTGTCTTTTAAATCGTACACCTTATTAAATTGTTATTATATTGTCTTTCATTTACGTAAACTTGCCATGACTTTATCTAAACACTCTCGAAAAAGAGTAGATAAAGTGATCTGGAGACTCATTTCAAGACTATGGTATTTTTAAAATAAAAATATTCCTGATCAGATTTTACCCTGTTGATTACACTATGATAATTTAGAAAAGATAGTCTCCATTTGTAATATGAATGCTCATTTAATTGCTGATTTATTAATTCAGTATACTTGTCGTTATTTATGCGACCTGATTCAAATCTGTCCTTTCGTGAAAGCCAATTTCAGCTCATCGTGGCACATACCATAACGTTATCATTATCTATCTGACGACGAGTGAAACAAAGTTTTTCTTTACTTAAATCATGAAAGTAGTAGTTTCATCCATCAAGACCATCTGCATTTATATTTTCTTTGTCACAAAATATGTTTTCCATTCTTTATACAGTAAACGTGATCACGAGCAAACTTCAGTTGTGCTATTTTAGGGTTCTCAACTAATGAAAGCCGTTGCTTTCCTTTCTTTCGATTTGTATGTTTCTGTTCTTGTGAAATTCGTCGTACTTTTCTTAAATATGGTCATACTTCTACTTCTTGGATGAGTTTCCTCGCCGTGCCTTTGAAACTTGAGAAAACGTGCAGGATTGAACGTCTGTAACATAATGCCTTCCAGTTCGTTAGTCTTCCCATAATCTTCTAGAATGTTTAGTATTTTATATCACACACAGTCACTTGTATTTAACAAAATGACAATTTTACTAATACGATTTTCTAAGCGCAATAGGATGATACATTAGACTATTACCTACCATTTTAATAAAGCCAAATTCTTATTTTTCAGTTTTATTGGAGAAGCTAATATAATAAAATAACGTTTTTCACTTATGTATCTGCTTGCAGTTTTATAATTATTGTCAGAAACGGAAAGAATGGAAAATCCACCAAGTGTATTATACCTTCGTCTAAATAAAATTTAATTTAATAATAATAAAATCATAATAAAAGTTAATTTTTATAATTTCGTCGTTATATATTGTAAATTTCCTAGTTAAACGTCCGTGAGATGTTACGTAGTTCAAGGCAATAACGCTCTAATTTACGACACTTGATTAATGTATTTCACATTCGCACATATACGTCTATTTTTTTAAGGATTTAAAGTTTCAAAAGTTCTAAAATTGTCTCGATGTGTCCTGGTCTGCGATTAAAGATGATTTGATCTATACTAGTCCTATACTAGCTCTACCTGTCGAAGTCCCAGGATCAGCAGAATTCCTCCTGGTCTGTAATCGTAAATTAATTTTGCAGAAGCAGCACTGAGTAAACTTGTAAAGAATGACAAACCTAAAATCGACCATAGCGTACACCTACACTGTAATCGGCGATGACACAACGCAAGTTGTGGTTGTCGAATGATGTTATATATGGACCGTTTATTTTGAAAGTGGTGCAAGTCCATTTTCTTTTGTTTCGGGAAAATTAAATGTTAGCAGATCTGACAATTAAAAAATATAGGTTAATTATGTGAAGTTTGGGAATGTTTGTACTAATTTATCAATATGTAATTTGATTATATAAATTTCTTTTAGGCGAATTTAACTAAAATAATATATATTTCCAGGCTGCAAATGGACTTACACCACTTTCATAATTAGTCAATTATAAATATCATTTAATTTCAATTTTAAAATAACAAATATCACTTAAAATATATTTCATATTAATCCAATTTTGTTTATAAATAATAACAAGAAATAAAATACAATTAGTATTTTTTATTTTGAACGTTAATTATATTTATATATTGTTAAACTTAACACAAGATATTGGTATTATTAATTATGTATGCTCTTCGTGTGACAGTGTTTTGAAATATTCATGATGCACAGGAGGTATATAAGATAATAGCTGTTGCATATCCTTATATTTTTCGTATGTAATAGGCCTGGCATCGTGATACAAAGGCGCCAGGGCGATTTTTTAAATTTTGGTGGTCTTCCCCGACATGTAGGTAATAAATTTAGATTCTTAAATTCTGTGTCCTCCATTGATGTTTTATATAAAATAGTATACGGTGCACTTTTGCAAAATTTCATCCAACATATTTGCAACCAATTTACTTTTTCTCCATCAGTGTTTCTTCTTATCTGTATTTTAATTGCGTTTTGTAGATTTTTTGTTGAAACGAAATTCTCTCGTTTCATTTCGTGTAAAATAAATATTTTCAATTGTGATAAACTAACATTGATTTACTATTTCTTCTTACCTATATCATTATCTGATGTGAATATGAAATTATCCATTGTTGGAGGAAAATAAAATAAGTAACCTAAAATAGTAACTTTCGACACATGAAATAAAAGAATTATGAAGCCACCGGTGGCCAGTAACCCCGCCACCTGTCTATGGAAATTGGACTTACACCACTTTCATAATCAATGGTTACGCAATTTCTTTTACCGGCCAATTTTAAATTGAACAAATCCAAGGAATTTTTTAAGATATTTAATACTAACTAGTTATAAACAAAAAGTTTACACTAAATTAAGCATAAATTACGTAATATCTCATTTTTTTTAAAAAAGGACTTACACCACTTTCAAAATAAACGGTCCATATAACGCTAATGTTAACAATGATAATGATACTGATAATGACAATGATACAAATGATAATGATGATATATCTAATTAAGACAAATGTATACTAGTAGGATGTAACACTTGTACATAATATATTGTATCGTATAGGTTGATGGTGTGAAGATACACAGAGGACGCATTGGTTGATACGTGTTTTAAAAGTTAGGGATCTTTAATTATGGCAGGCGACACTACGTCGTATCGCTATTTTAAAGAATAGAAATCACATCTCTGAACGATCTGGCAATGGGGTAGGAAAGGCGAGGGTGCGTTCTGGTAAGAAGACTATATTTGACTGCTTTGCAATTACCCAGAATCATCAAAGGGTGTATTTCTCCGATTCGCTTGGCAAATTTCTAACACATAAATGAAAAGAAAGTTTGTTGTCAAAACGTGAACATTTTTGCAAATTCGCATCACGTTTTAAACTTCTTATTCATTTTCATGAGAACTAGGTTAAAGGAATGCGCAACTTTATTGGAAACACAAAACCGTTCGATTTTTCATTTCAAATAAGAAGATATTGTTACGGAGGCTGTCTACATGAAGTCGCCGTAATGTAAAATTACCTCGTGATGAACAAGCCCTAAGGAAATAATAGAAGATGGGGGTTGTCACGGATCTGTTGTGCCGACAGACAATCGAAAATGCTCGAGGTGTACCTGTCGAATACATTAGACAGCGAAACCGATAAATTAAATTAGATTGTATTTTTCTGTATATAATTATAAATTTATAAATAAAATAGTCGTTTATCCGAGATGTTGCACGCGTGGCTCGTTAAACACGCGAAGCGTGCAAAAATATGTTCACGATTAAGGAGAACGAAAAAAGATAATATTTTTTCAGTGTTTTATTTCTCAAATTTTTCATAAAATCAATTACATGTAAGAAGCATGCTAAAATATTCTTTGTACCTTTCTGGTTGTGTACTGTAAACCTAATTTTTAGAGTAATATGTAGAAGATAAGTTAAAAGTTATTTATTTGATAAATGCAACACATATGAAGTTCCCTCGCGGTTAGGTGTGATGGAATTTTTTAATTAATTTTCTTCCTTAGAAAATTCTTCCTCTAGTAGGAATATGTTTAAATCAATTCCCAAACGACTGCTCAAATGAATTTATTATAGTATGCATAATACTTATTCATATGAAGGCTCGGTAAAAAGGTCAGAAACATCGAAGTAGAAAATTATTTAATTTTAATTAATTCTACCACATTTCAAAGAAGGTCAACATCTCATTGAAATGACTATAAAAACACATTGTGCTGTTTTATTTATTCCTAAATTCTTGAAAGAATAGTAGTAACCTAACGAATAATAAATTTTGTATATATTGTCAAGAGGTAGTTGAACATAAAATTATTGTAATAAGTCATTGTACCAAAGAAAGCAACAATCTGATTTAAAGTAATATAAATGCACGAAATCCTCAGTTAAAGTTAAGAATTAATTTATTAATTTTAGCAGTACAACATTAACCATGTACAGCAGACATTTTTCCAATACTCGTTCCTAAAAATGTATGAAAATTTTATCTTCAATCGTTCATCGGAAGAAGGTTACTGAATATTGTGATGAAAGTGCTAAATAGTTTCCAGTAGAATATTCGCAAGACCGAAATTTAATTAAAACGTAGTAGCAGGCGTACATAGCGAGTTGGCAGCATAATAGTTTGTTTGAGATGCAACTGAGGACAAGCTATTTGAAACGCGATTGAACTGGTTTCGGTTTCTAAAACCCGATTGATTTGGTTCCCAAACGGAACGCAACTGGACTTGGGAGAGTCATTGAGAGATGGATTTGCGTCTATCAAACGCGAGAAAATCTGTTAAGAGGACAGCCTCGTATATAAAGTTTAAAACATTGATTTTTTACTTGTATTTTTTGTTAGCACTTAAGAATACTATATGGCTGTAATATTGGATAGTCGGAAAAGTATTGAATGATTTTTGCCAATAAATGCTGTTTGGTGTCATATATCGGGCAACACTAATGAAATTGCGTCATACTGACGCGCATTTGAGAGGTGACATTCAGTCTGCAATTTTCACGCAGACGGTTTTGTATTTCGTCAATCGTGTCAAAAGTAATATTAGTGTGAAAATTAGTGACATTTTTTATTTCTTTTTCCCAATGAATTAATTTTTACGGACAAAAAATACATACAAATTTTGTCCCTAGAATTCTGTCACAGGTCACTGCCTATGAAATTATCTATACAAAAGACAACATTCATAATATTCAGCAAAGTACTAGTTTCGGAAAAGTATCCAGAGATTTTTATCACTAGATGTTGTTTGATTCGTATATCGGGCAACACTAATCAAATTGCGTCATACTGACGTGAATTTGAGAGGTGATAATTCAATCTACAATTTTCACGCAGACGGTTTTGTATTTTGTCAATCGTGTCAAAAGTAATATTAGTGTGAAAATTAGTGATATTTTTTTAAAAATTCGCTTATGTTTTGCAATTTTAGTACGAAAATGCCAAAAACGTTGAACAAGCTCGGGAAAGAATTGGTGGTGTTTACGGTGAAGATGCTTTATAAAATGCAACTGCATATAGATGGTTTGTTCGCTTCCGTTCTGGAAATTTCGATATTAAAGATGCACCTTGCTCTGGTCAACCAATCACTGAAAATGTCGATGAAATAATGTAAATGGTTGAGCAAGGTCGGCATATAAGCAGTCATGAGATTGTTGGGGAGCTAAAGATTCACTATTCGAACGTTTTGGATCATTTGCAGAAGGCAGACCGAACAATAAATCCAATGATATACATTTCTTCGTAATAATAACGAGACTGCATTTATTAAAACTTCATACAATTTCTTATTGTCACGTGTACTTCATTAATGAAGTACATCCGAAGATTTATGACGAAAACATTTTTATAACTTCGATAATTGCGAAAGAAAAAACTAGGGACCAGTCAAAATGACTAGTTTCGTAGTTCTAGTGTTAACAGAAAAAAATTTGATAGATCAAGTTTGCATCTGCGAATCATTGCTTAAACGTAATGAAATCGAACCATTTTTTAACTCGGCTTTGAAGTTTTAATGCATCCACCATATAGCTCAGACCTTGCACCATCAGATTATTGTTTGTTTTGATGTCTGCAAAATTACGTTGATGGTAAAAAGTTGGATTCAGAAAAGGACTGTGAAAATCACTTGGCCAAGTTTTCAGCCGATAAACCACAGAAGTTCTATTTCGATGGGATTATGGCTCTACCCCAAAAATGGCAAAAGGTCATAGACAATAATGGCCAATATATATTTGAATAAAATTCATTTTGAATAGAAGAAACATTAATAAAAAAATTACAAAAATCTCTTAATACTTCTCCGACTATCCAATATAATATACACTTTGTATGTTGAAAAGGAAAATTTAAGTAAGGGGTTTGTGTGGGTAGTGGTGTGATGTGCAATATTTGTCGAGGATGGAGCGTTTGGCGTAAGAACAGATTCAAACGAACCGTTAATAAACTTCTTTACTCTTAACAATATATTTAGCAAGACTTGAATAGAAAGTACTAGAATGCACCATAAAATTACAGAATATACATAAATATACTAGAATATCCCAGAGTAAACTAGAATAAAATAGAATATTCCAATATATGACATAACATACCAGAATACACAAGGTTATACTCGAATGCACGAGGATATACAAGAATTGGCTAAAATGTACTAAAATGCACCATAATATACCTCATATTACAAGATTGTACTAGAAATATAACAGAATATACAAGAATAAAGCAGAGTACACCAACATATGTCATAACATACCAGAATATACAAGAATATATTAGGATGTACCTGGAAATAAAATAATATACTAAAATGCACCAGGATATACAAGAAGTGACCAGAATGTACTAGAATGCACCATGATATTCCAGAATATACAGAAATATAGTAGAATATCCTAGAATATACTGCAATAAGGCAGAATGTATCAACATATGACGTAACATAACAGAATATACAAAGTTATACTAGAATGCACGAGGATATAGAAGAATTGACCAGAATGTACTAGAATACACCATAATATACGTCATATTACAAGATTATACTAGACTATATCAGAATAATGCTCAATATATTCTGTTTTTCCCCTGAGACGGACAAATGTCGGGACGTTTACTGTCTGATGAAGGCCACCAGGTTAAAGCATATTTCTTTTCTTTCACCGATTTTTCAGACAGAAGCATGAAGGTTAGGACGTCATCATAGATGAATTTAGCCGCGGCCATCCGCCTTTTTCGAGAGGGGGAGTAGTGTTACGATGGAATCTGTCAGTTGCGGAGATCGAGATGAAACGATCTTCATGGAATATCAAGTCGATTGCTGTCGATTGTGGAGATCGAGAGAAGTTGGCCGTCGTATCGATATTGTGGTATCCGGCCAACGGTGTTGTTTATAATAAGAAGAAAGACGACAGAATCTCTCGAGCCGTTGGAGCGAGAACACGCACTGTTATTACTCTTTGAGATATTATTTGTAAATAAAGAATTGCTTAAGAGTTGTGATATGTGTTCTCCGGCGAGGCGAAGCCGAAGTCTTCGCAACAATATAATAGTTTTAAATATATTAGTAACTTTGTGACAACAACAAAAACACAATTAAAGAAAGGAGACGAACGTCGAGCACCGGTTGCTTGATCTCTAGAGGTATAGCAACCCACCTAATCTATATGTATATTGGCCATCCATTAGGTGGAATTATTGATTTCGCTTAAGTCTGTTTTGATATTGTTTAAAAGTATACAGTAGACTCCCATATAACGCGATCAAACAAATGTTTAAAAAAGTTGAAATCATATATATATAAAAGGAAAAGTGCTTAAACGGGGTGTGCGTTTACAGCCACAGAAGATATATGTACGTAGTCTTTTTAAACAATTCTTTTATTGTGTTAAACGGGAGTCTACTGTATATTGCAAATTGGGCTATTAAATAAAACACTTTCGAATATTTTACGATATAATTACGACTTTCTTTCAAGAAACGAATGAGGTACAGCTCTACTGTATGACTAGAAGGTCCAGAATGAAGAGTCAAAACACGAATCCTGCCATGCATCTGCAAACTCTATTGGTTCTAAGACAAATACTTTATCGAAGACTACAAAGATGCATTGCATTAAAAATTCTCGGCTGAAATGTAGAACATAAATTTTGTATATTTACAAGTCTAACAGTATAGAATATTGACAATTATTTTCCATAGTGTTATGCTTAAATTCCTTGAGACACAATAACTTATGACAATTCCAAGAAAATGCTGCTTTGGAGTAACCAATATCAGTGGAAATCTTCAAATATGTTTTTCCCGGTACGTACAGCCAGTCATAAGAATATTAGAACATCCATACAATCTTACATTATATACTTTATATTTTGAATAAATGCACAATCAGCGACAAATCAACGTTATATTATATTACAATACAGTGTACAGATTGCATATACAAAACATAGTTTAATTTTCTCATCTTGTTAAGATAATAGACTCAAAAACTCAAAAAATACGATATATTATATCACAAAAATATTGGGACGCTTATAATAGTTTCATACAGCCAAAAAGATATATTTGTAAACATTAATAAACGCGACTTCTTTTCACTGTGAAACTTTGTGACACGGTGATGGACTCCGCGGTAGTCCTGTTGTGAATCTAATGCAACATGGTTCGCAAGCAAAATATCTCATTTGAAATGGGACAATTGGTGGTGTATCACTACTAAAAAATTAATTCAGTGCGAGAAATTGCAAATATGTTAAAGTTGGCAAAGAGTACGGTGTGGAATATTATAAGAAGATATCGTGACGAGGACGGAATTGATTTAAAACCTCGGGAAAGTCGACCAAAGAAATTTGGTATTCGAGACAGGTACGCTTCATAGTAAGAGAAGTCAAGAAAGATCGCAAGCAAAGTGCATCAAAGCTAACTGCAAAAGTTAACGAGGGACTTGAAATTAGAGTGCATGCAAAAACTGTATGACGAGTGGTAAGATTGTGAGGATATCATGGCCGAATAGGTAGTGTGGCGATTGTAGCTCCTGTGCTCGCCGACAGAGGGACAGTAGAACGAAACTTTCCCGCTAGTATCCGATCGGCCTCTGATTCATATATGAGCGGTTCATTGTACAAATCGATTAACTCCATAAAACAAAAAGTGGAGAAATACAATGAAATAATGTGCATTGTTTTTTTAAATTCCCTATATAATATAAACGCAAATAAATATTGTAGAATGCATAGCTACAGATGTAGCTTTCATCTAACACTGTACAAAATTAATAATAAAGAATAGCCAAAAAGTTATCGTCAGTAATGTTACAATTTTTACGTAATTGGTGGAACTAATCGATTTCGCAAGTGAAAAAACTAATAAATTTAAATTCAGTGTTTAAATTTTTAAGTTTTTTATCACCCTGATTGCTGGGACACTGTAATTTTTGTGGACGAAAGTAAGTTTGACATTCATGGTAGTGATCGAAGAACGAAAGTGTGGCGAAAAAGCAGAGAAAAACTATATTCGAAACATCTGTAACCGACTGTGAAAAATGACAGCCGATCAGTGATGGTATGAGATTGCAATTCAGCTTCCCTGTTGTTGCATTGATATTTATAAATTGTATTATAAACAAAAATATGTATTTAAATATTTAAAAAAATAATTTCATGATAATTATCCCAAGGATGTAGCCAGGATTGTACAGGAATTTGTACTCTATAATTGTTCTAAAGTGCTAGAGGTTCCTCCCCAATCCCAGACTCGAATCCCATTGAAAATCTGTGAGATGAACTTGATTGTAGGGTCCGTAGAAAAACAATAAGTACCGTACACGAATTAAAAAGTCGTTTGACAGAAGAATGGAAGAAAATCGGAACTAACTACTTGCAAAAAATAATTCATAATATACGATATCGATTAAAACATGTTCTCGAACAGAAAGGACTAAATATAAAATTTTGACTAAATTTTATTTTGTAACTACAATTCAAAAAGTGCTCCAATATTTTGTGATATAAAATTTCAGATTTTTTGAGTTTATCGTTTATCATTCCTCAACTATATGAAAAAAGTAAAACATCTTTTGTAGATGCAATCTACAGGGTATCCCGGTTAAGTGAGTACAGCAGGATATCTCGGAAGGAATTGTAGTTATTAAAAATGTGTTTCTACAAAAGTTGTTTGGTAGGACAGGCTACACCATATAGTAATAATTGTTTTTTTGTGGGTGGAGTAGTAGAGGAGATCTGAAGGTCAATCTAATTTTCTTAAATGGAATGCTATATTTTTTTCTTCAGGAAGTAAAAGCTGGTACTAAGACAAATCCAAAGAGATGCTATAATGTAGTATTCTGAGTTCGATAAAGGTCTGGGTTACGTCTGGGTTAGGTCTGGCCGCTGTCTCAGCAGCGGTTGCTAGCTGTCTGTCGTCAGCCGATGCACAACGTAAACATAAGCTAACGATGTACCTTTATTATAGCACCTCTTTGGATTTGTCTTAGTGCCAGCTTTTACTTTCTGAAGAAAAAATATAGCATTCCATTTAAGAAAATTATATTGACCTTCAGATCTCCTCTACTACTCCACCCACAAAAAAACAATTATTACTGCATGATGTAACCAGTTCTACCAAACAACTTTTGTACGAACACATTTTTAATAACTACAATTCCTTCCGAGATATTCTGCTTTACTCACTTAACCGGGACACCCTATATATACTGTATTGTAATGTAATATAACGTTAATTTAGCGCAGATTGTGCATTTATTCAGAATGTAAAGTTTACAATGCAAGATTATATTGGTGTACCAATATTTTTGTAACCGACTGTACATTTTTCACCTAGCGTAGATAAAATCTCAAAAAAATATAGCGGATTGCACTAAAATTTTGTGAATTTATTCCGTGGCGGCCAGTACGGCGGCACAAAATCGAATAATGTAAACAAAGCTACAGCGACGTAAATTGCGGGGCGATTCTCTGTCACCGACGACAACCGGCATCCGGTAAACGACGGCTGTTCGAGGAAAACGACTTCCAAAGATCGTTTCCCGGATGGTCCAACGGCGAGCGATTAGACTCTGACTTTTCGGTCCGTCAAACGCCAACGCCTGAACGAAGTCTAATAAAGTAGATAGCGAAGTCACTTTTCATTTATTCTCCTGCCACTCGTATGTTCCGTATATTACTACCTCTGGTTGGTACAGAAATTGTATTTGTACGTTGAATTCGTCGCACGTTTCTTATTGAAAAGCTATAGAAAAAAAAGAAGTGGTGTGTCGACTAATTTTAATGATCTGACTACCTTCTTGAAGGACCACCTTCCCTTTATAGGAAGGACCATATACAACAATGTTCACAAGAATGGAAATACTGACTGAGGCTATCGTGATGTACAAGGTATGATGTATAACATGAAACGTAACAAGATACTAATTCTATGATTTTTGTGTGTCGAGACAGCCGCAAGTTTCCCCTAATAAAGGATTGTCCCTACTCTTTCCGTTGATCATCCCTTCTCTCAGAAGGATTGGTTGGACCAACGAAAATCTACGAATATATATTGGGCCCTACGATCCGCTGGAGGGCCGTACAAGTGAAAACAATCGGGGACAGATAGTGGGGCTTGAGGCATTTCCAGGGATGGCCAAATTTGACGACCCAGGAAGTGCACCCACATCTGCCAACAATTTACGTTAAATGGTGAAAAAACCCGATCGCCTCGAAAAGTGTAGTTCAAGTGGTCACTTGCACAGCCTTCGACGTTTTATGGTCTAAGGGTTGCTTCGAGTCGAAGAAAGTGCAGCGCCCGTACCTTCAGTCGGCCAGCAATGGTTGTCAGATGTGGCGGTGACAGGCCCACCCCGTAGCCTAAAAAATTTAAAGTCGAAGAACCAAGGCCCAGGGTAACAATAGCGACCTCCTGCGATAAATCTTCACCCAGCGCTTATCCTTCCATTCGGAAGATGCAATTTAACACTTTATAGGCCGACTTTTTTCCTAAATATAAAAAAATGTATGCAACGGAAAATCAACCATTACAAACAAGTTTAAACAATTTTCTTAAAATTTGTAATTTTGTGGTAACAACAGCTTACGATGTTTGCACTTCTGTCCATAAAAGCTCGAGCGTGAAATTCCATAAAACAGTTTACACTTGGTGTTGGTTTATCACTTGTAATTTCACTGTCAAATAGTTATTCGAAAATAGGTCACAGGAGAGTAGGGTCCTTCGGGGTCTTCAGGGCAATCTCCTTTCCAAGGGTGATGGCAACTATTATTCGTCTGGGATACTGATTGCTAAACAATTTTTTGTGGTCCTGAATTTCCTTATCCGACGATGATGCAGTACTAAATTCATCGTTACAGTCAATAATATTTACGCGTTGTCGGGTAAATCCTACTGGATAATCTTCGTCGGACTCAGAATCTACCAACGAATCTTCGGATCTGTTACTGCTAATGAGTTTAATTCTAATTCCTGTATTACTTTTATGTGATTTTGTATCCATATTTTGGGTACACGATCTATAACTCTCAAAATAGGAAAAAAAACACAAGCATTATCTCAAATATAGCAAAATCCATCATAATAGCCTACTGTAACCTGAAAGTCACAAAACTGTATTATATACAAATAGTAACAAAATGGTTATTGAAATTGCAAACAAATAAGTTGTTATTTATATGAAAACCCAAAAATAATTATGTACGCTTTATGTTTAATAGATAGAAGCATAAATAATGTAATTGCACAAGATGGTTCCGTTGGTTTCTATCTGCAGACAATTTGCAAGGCATTTACTTTGATATTTCAGATTGACGGTGTTGCCAATCGTGGTCAATATTGTTCTTTGTTACCTCAAAGACATTATATAATTTAGACGGCCACGTTATCTCATAAAAAACTAAGATCATTTGGTAAACTGTCGATATATTAACCTAGAGAATTATGCATCCGTCATTTTGCCTAGTTTTGAAATTAATTATCTATTAATTTAGAATAATTTACCAATTTTTAAATATGTATTTAGTGTGGATGAGATAGAGTCAAGTAAAAAATAATTAAAACTGTATAAAAACTTCCGTTTGATGAAAGAATAGTTAAACCAATTAAAAAGAAAAATGATAGCCGAAACGTGTCATCATATTGAAAAAATTTATGAAAATTGTTAAATTTTGCAGCATTTACATGAGACTATTTCCTTAATAAATCTTACACGGGAACATATTCAGATGTGAAAATCCGATTTCGATGAAACTAATGCAAGCTTATAGTTCTTTGAAAAATATTTTATGTGTTTTTTTTGTCGGCAACTATTCACTTTGAAGGGGTAAAAACAGCCTTCAAAGGGGTATTTTTGAGATATCTCGGAAACCAGAGGTCGACAAATTTTGAATTTTTTTTTAAATTGTGTTTTTCAATTGAAAATGTAATCGCGCGAGAAAATTTTAACAAAAATTTTTTATTTAAACAATAAAGTTATAAGATCCCATAAGTTTCATAAAAATCGGATTTTCGCTTCTGAATATGTTCCCTTGTTAATGTAAGAATAATTAAAATAGCTTCGCTTTCTACTGTACTGATCTATTGAAATATGAGTACAGTTACAGCTTTATATTAAATGTTTACGAAAGTAACGTAAGAGTCATATAAAAAAATTGAAAATAAAGAGTGTTGTGATCATCCTACGGCGCTAAGGACATTTTGAATATGCTACCAAAAGATAGAATGTGTTTGGAAAAATATTCACTAAAGCAAAACGAACTCCACACAGTAACTGTTCGCCCACCGAAATTATACGTAGAAAGATACTTATTTCCTTTCAGAAATCTTTTCAGTTGAATTAAATCTTTCTAGACCGTCGAGATTGAATTTTTTCTCATCGAAATGTTAATCGAAGAAGCGGGTGCCCCTACAAGAATGGAAATTTCTTTTAGCGCTGTTAAAATATGTAAAATCATATTATTCATTCACAACATAAAATGGCTACAACGATAACAATGTACATCAATAGCAAAGAAACACAAATTTATTTATATCCAAAAATTACTTGTCATGTATGAAATTTTAATTTATCGTGTGAGCACGCGTCACGTCGTGAACACAATAATTTTAATGTCGTCGGTGACACCACAACACTATCGTCTTATTAAAATTTCAACAGTTACTACAGAGTGGGTGGTAATTGTTGATACAATCAAAAGAGAGGCGATTTAACACTAAAACAACGGAGCACTAAACTATACTAACGTACACTGTTGTGTAATAATGATAAAGTCGCAATTATTTTAAATTTGTATAACTTTTATGTTAGTATATGTTTTAATGAAATAGTTTCTGTAAAAAGTTTTCGTGGGAACATTCTAATAATTTCAATAACTGCCGAATAAGAAGTCAGTAACGAGTCATTTTGACTCGCCCCGTCGTTCTAGTGTTAACATGAAAAGTAATTGAATAATGTTGAATAGAATTTTCTTATATACAGTATCGTTTTCAAGAAAATTGATTTTGAAAATGCAACAAGTACGGGCGTTTTACACTTGAAAGAACTGGGACCGATAAGTCATGAATAGATATGTCAAACAATTCCTATTTTCAAACTGAAATTTCTATTTTCTTAAAAAAAATTTTATTTTACATTTTCGACTTAATGTTTTATACAGAGTCACCCTCTTTTCAATCTTACTTTCAATCACTATATTAGTGATATCTGATTGTTAAAGGGTTTCAATTATTTTCGAAATCGATGCTTAGAGCAAAGAGTTCGGAATCTTCAGAAAATTTCTCATTGTTCCTAAACTTCCATATATCAGAGAGCAATAGACAGGAAAGTTACACCCCCTTCATGAATTATGGACAGGATATGGAAAGTTCCATTCCCTTCATAAATATTTTGAGTATTTACCCTGGACTTTTATAATTGATTGGTATTCGATCGAACCATAATTCCAACGTTTTAAAATCATTATTAGAGTTTATTATAAACTAGAAACTGATTAATGTTAATTTATGGTCCTCGCTCATACCAATCAAGACAGCTTTTTGTTAACACTACAACTACCGGACAATAAATCCAACGATATAAATTGCTTTGTAATAATAACGAGACCAAGCCTATTAAAAAACTTCATACAATTCTTATTGTAAGGTATATGACATTAAAACAGTATATCCGAAAATTTCTGATGAAAACGTTTTTATAACTTCAATAATTGCGAAAGAAAAAGCTAGGGACCAGTTAAAATGACTGGTTTGGTAGTTCTAGTGTTCAAATATCATTGGAAGGAGATGAAAAAAATATTACATAAATTGAATAAAGATTATTTAAAAATAATGCGCACATTCCTAATACAAAAATGCCAGAAGGGTGAAGCCAGAAACGAAGCCCTTCCAATCATGACGACGTCTCAACAACATTTGTGCGATGATACGAGACCAACACAAGGGAGCATCTTTATCAATAAATCATTTTCATCACGTTACTACGTAACATTCCCATCGTCATCCCTGAATTCTGACGCGAATCACTGTGGACGGGAACTCGTTCACATATCGTAGACTACTAATGTTGAGGGAAGTGGGGTAGATTTAGTTTCTATTTTCATCAAAAGATGGATATATGAGCCGTTCATTTTGAAAGTGGCTTAAGTCCATTTATGCTCGAATCAAGATATTGAAGGGTTTGCGTTGGATTAAATTTAAAAATATGGGTAACAGATAACGTAATGGAATAATGTTTTTGGGTTTCTAAAGGTGTCAAATTTATCATCCCAATTAGCATAACTAACATTATTGAAGAAATAATATGTTTTTGATGGCTATGAATGGACTTACGCCATTTTCAAAATCAATGAAACGAAGTTTTCAATTCTTAAGAAAGCACAAGTCCATAGTAAAAGTAAATTACCCTTGAAATTAAAATAAATGTATACACTTTTATGTTATAAAATAAAAAAAATATTCAACTTTCATTCTTTGTTAAATAATTTTTACATTAAAATTAATATAGTTTTATTAATTATTATTCCGTCTTCTCCAGTTTGTGTACGCGGGAGGAATTTAAAATAACTGTGGTGTGCAGGTGTTGTATAATGTAATAAATCCATTAAGTCCTTATATTTTAGATTTGTGAGTGATCTCGGTTTTTTGTATAGTGATGCCAACTGGATATTATTAAAGTTTTTCGGTCTTCCCCGTTACGGTAGTAAATCCAATGTTTTGAATGGTGCATCCTCGTTCATTGTCGTTTCATAGAATAACTTATATGAATCGCTTCTCAAAAATTTAATCCAACATACTTTAAACCAATTTACTCTTTCACCGTCAGTATTTTTTAGCCTTTTAAAAATCGCATTTTCTGTGAACAGGCACTGTTCCGTTGTCTAAAACAAATCCATTGCACATTGATAATTCAACTGTTACTTTGATCATTAAACATAAAGCTGGGATCTCATAAAATTGTATTGCATAATTATTTTCCATATCCATTTGAAACTTTCACAATGGGACTTACGCCACTTTCAAAATAAACTTTTTCATCGCTTTATTAACCAGCAAATTTTCGTGTTACAAAATCTTAACGATTTTAAATATATTAGTAACAAGTTGCCTGAGAATGAAAAGAACTTGTTAAATGTAACTATTATTGTAGTTAATTCGGTTTTTTTTTAAATGGACTTACGCCACTTTCAAAATAAACGGCTCATATAGACAATTGAACGCTCTTTCCAGTGTTACGTATGACGAATATTTGCCTCATTAGAGTTTCTATTAAGAATATTTTAGAGTTCGTCTCCGGCAGAAGACGGCCTAGAATAACCTCCGCTTAACCCCTTTTACAAAGGATCAGTGACTCTAGGTACGTCATGAAAGCAGCCCTCCTCCCATTTTTGAGAGTATATAAATTCAGTAATTTTCACTCTCGTTGGTTTATAGCCGAATAGTAGAAGAATAGATTCTAGCGAGGTCGGGCTAAAGTCTCCTTCGAATCTTTAACACCAGAACTACCGAACCAGTCAAAATGACTGGTTTATAATTTTTTCTTTCACAATTCGAGAAATTATAAAAGTATCTTCGTTGGAAAACTTCGACTGAATTTCTTTATTGAAGCAGACATTGTAATAAAAACGGGACAAGGTCAGAATAGATGAAGTCTTGTCACTATTACAAGACAATGTACATCAGTCGCTAGTTCTAGTAGTTAAACATAATAGATTCCACGAGTCCGGTAAAGTTCTATTTGAAATTTTGTAATTGCTCTTTGACCCTGCATCGCCAGTATCTTAACACCGTGCTTCATGGATATTTTAATTTGTAGCGCGAATACGTCTCAAATATAATTTTGTATAGCTAGTAAGTAAGTCGTACGAATCCCGCGTCCACCGCACGCCAAGCACTCGCAGGTACGGTCATAAAAAACCCTCGCGTTCGGTCATACGCACCCCTGATTGGATAGAGCTAGCTTTAGAAATTAGTATAAATACCGGCCAAAACTGCCCAAGAAGTCAGTTAGGCATTTGGAAACTCCATAGCCAGACCTTGCTCGGAGCAGCCGGACCTACACGGACCAGGCTCTTCACCACTCCAAAATCCAACATAGAGCAGCCGGAGCTTCGCGGACCAGGCTCTTCCCTTTGGGAGCAATCTTTTTCCTGAAAATCTGGAACCTCCTCTGAATTCCATCAAATAACCCTCACAACACCCTAGCCGTACCTCTGCGACGTAGAAATAACCGAGCAAGGCGTAACGCTTAGACATTCACATTACACACTACATCCAATTCAAGTCACGACACCTTAACATTTGTAAGTACACAGTTTAAAGCAATAAACTTGTGTTAAATGGTAAATCGTGTAATCTCTGAAACTTTTAATTATCGAACAACATTCCTAATATAGTAATTAAACGTTCTCACACGATACAATTTTACCGCTCAGATTGTACCAATTAAATAAATTAATAATCCTAGTGACGCTTTGACTTCGCATCAGGTTAACTAAATCACTTCAACTACCTTCTCGAAGGACTACCTTGCGAAAAGCAGTTTTCTCTAAAACAGCTATAGGACGTGTTCGAAAAACTTCCCTGACCATTTGCATGCCAAATGTCGCTCATTTGTACGCGCCGATAGGCGCCAGATTATATGTATAATATAACGTTAACGATGATAGTAATGATAATTATACTAATAATGACATTAATAAAAATAATTGCTAAGGCGCAAACAGTGATTTATTAGGTCAATCGGAAAGTTCTGTCCATTTAGCGTCGAGTAGCCGTAGCTCGAACTGTGGGTAACTATAACCTCTAAAGTAAGGCTAACTTTTTAGTTTGAACATCTGTTAATAAAACTCAGTACACAACAATTTACGCTTGCATCAATAACTTCGTTTTTTTCTACATTGAAGATGTCGGAATTTGAGCCGAATAAGCGTCATTTGCGCGAAGTGTTAGTCTTTTGTTTCAATTGGAAGAAAACGGCAGCTGAAGCTCATCGAATGATTGTAGACGTTTATGGCGATAATGCTGTTTCCGATAAAACATGTAGAGAGTGGTTTCGACGTTTTAAAAATGGTGATTTTTCTTTGGAGGACAAAGAGCGTTCTGGACGGCCACGAGTATTCGAAGACGAAGAATTGCAGACGTTGGTGGATGAAGATCCATGTCAAACGCAAAAACAAATTGCAGAAGCGTTAAATTGTGCTCAATCTGTCATTTCCGACCGTTTAAAAGCCTTAGGGAAGGTCTACAAGGAAGGAAAGTGGGTCCCATATGAACTCAAGCCAAGAGACATTGAAAGGCGGAAAACCATCTGCGAAATTTTGCTTGCTAGGCAACAAAGAAAGGGGTTTCTCCATCGTCTCATCACTGGGGATGAAAAATGGATTTATTTTGACAATCCTAAACGTCGAAAAACCATTTGTGATCCTGGCCAACCCTCAACATCGACGCCAAAGCGGAATATCCACGGAAAAAAGGCTTTACTCTGCATTTGGTGGGATCAGGAAGGTGTGGTATACTATGAACTGCTAAAAACTGGTCAAACAGTCACAGGAGATCTCTACCGACAACAAATTATCCGTTTGAGTCGAGCATTGCACGAAAAACGACCACAATATGAAATGAGACAGCGTAAGGTGATTTTGCTGCATGACAATGCTCGGCCTCACGTCTCAAAAATTGTCAAGGAAATGATAGAAGCACTTCGCTGGGAAGTGCTACCACATGCGGCTTATTCACCAGACTGTGCCCCATCTGACTACCACTTGTTTCGGTCGATGGCACACGCACTTGCTGAAGAACGATTTAATTCGTACGAAGATCTCGAAAAATGGATCTCCGCCTGGATAACCTCCAACGATGAATCATTCTTTCGACGCGGAATTCGCTTGCTGCCCGAAAGATGGGAAAAAGTCATCGCTAACGATGGACAATATTTTGATTAACGTACTTTTTCATTTTCTTTCATGAATAAAGCTATACTTTTTGTAAAAAAACGGACGGAACTTTCCGATTTACCTAATAAATCAGATGTAGGGATGTTTACGACAAGTGTGATCGAACCCCACTATTTCTGAGGAATTATTACAAGTAGCAATTTCAGCCATATTTTAATCTATTTTAGAGTTGGGATACTTCAAGTTAACCCCTTGCCCTACAACAACGAGTCAGACTCGTGATCAAGGTTTCGAACAGAATCTACAAATAACATTATATTTAATCTCTGATCGCACACAATCGCTGGAGAATAGCTACGCACGCGGTAACTACTTTGACTTTTCTTTTTGTCGCTTCGCGGAGGATACAGAAAATCTAGTTACAGTTATCAGAAAATAAATCGTAGGCCAAAGGGTTAAAATATTAGGTTACGGTTTCTCCGTGAGAAACGTACCACTTGAAGGTTTCCGGCTCCTCGTTCAATGGCGGCAAATGTGTCGTAAACATCCAGCTGTGACAAAAGCTGCTAGGCTAAGCGCGCGACCACCCTTAGACCCGTTTTCCGTCGGCCATCGCTTGGGACAGTTCGGTCTCATTTCAGACACGAAAGTATTCGAAAGCTCTCAAATAAAAAATTTGACGGGTAAAAATGTGAGGCCCATTAACAATTACAAAATATTTTTATTCCTGTAGTAATATACAACCATCACGGTTATACATGTTAAATTGGAACTGTCTTTGACAACGTAAATAATATTTAGGAAAGATTTGTCGCCAGCATTGTCTAAACGGACACCACAAAAGTATTCTAACGACAAAACATATAAACAAAATAATCCTTGAATTTGACAAATTGTAAACATTGGTTCCTTCGGTTTGATGTTACAGGCTTCCCCTGTTCAGTACAACAACTGTTAACAAGAGTGTAAATTTGTGTTAATAATGTGAGCAAAAAAGTCCGAAATTAGCATCACTGATAGAAAACTGATAATAATGTGGCAAAATGAAGGCAAGAGCTATGACGAATTCGTAAAGTTATTAGGAAGATGTAAATCTACTATTCGCTACATGATAAAAAATTAAAAACAATTGGAGTTCTTCAAGATGAAGTCCGTTCTGGTCGAATCAACAAATTAACGAAAAGGGAAGAGAATGTAATTTCACGTGAAATAAAAACAACCCAACAATTTTGGCCCCAAAACTTGCTAGACTAGTCGCTGATAGCTTTGAGAAACAAGTTCACCCCGAACTTTGTCGAAGAATCCTTCGTGGAAACAATTTCATGGTCGTATTCCCCGAAAGAAACCAGTTATTAGCAAAATCAATAAACAGAAAAGACTAAATTTCGTTAAAAAGTATGTGACCAAGGAGAAGGACTTTTGGAAACGCATTCTTTTTTGGACGAAAGCAAATTTAACATATTTGGCTCCGATGGATTTCATAAAATTTAGAGAGAACCAAACAGAAAGATAGACCTTAAAAATCTGCTTCCAACCATGAAATATGGAGATGGATCTGTAATGCTGTGGGGGTGTATGGCGGCCGGCAGTGTTGGAAACCTTGTCATTATTGATGGAATATTAGATAAATATAAGTACATGTAGATATTAAAAGATAATTTAAAGCAAAGTGCGGAAAAATTAGGGCTAGTTGGTATTTTCATTTTCAGCAGAACAATGATCCTAAACATACCGCACATATTGTTAAACAATGAATCATTTATAATGTACCCCATATTTTAGAAACACCTCCACGAAATCCAGATATCAACCCCATTGAACACTTATGGGCAGAAATTGGCAGACAACTTAGTAAATACATTATTAATTCCAAAGAAAGGTTGAAAACAAAGATGTTAGATGTTTGGAATAATATAGGAAAAAAAATTACTGAAAATTTGGTTGACAGGATGCAACGACGTTTGCAAGCCATAATAAGTGCTCATTGTGGACCGACAAAATATTAAAACTATACTTTTATTTTAATAATAAATTACACGTTTAATCGTTCGAGTACTCTTGTGGCGTCTGTTTAGCTAATATTGGCAACAAATCTTTCATAAGTATTATTAACGTTACCGAAGACACTTCCAATTTAACATATATAACCGCGCTATTTGTATGTTGTTACACGAATAAATATATTTTGTAATTGTTAATATGACTCGCATTTTTTACGCTACAAACTTATCATTTGAGAGCGTTCAAATACTCGTGACTCACTGTATATACTCTGCAAACTCCGCGACAGATCTGTCTTTTTTATTTATATTTCGTCTCTTTCGATATGTGTTTTGTCTTTTTTATTTGTACTTTGTCTTTTACATTTTGTATTGTGTTTTTACCATTTGTATTTAGTCTTTGCCATTTGTATTCAGTCATCGTCTTTTTACTTTTATTTGCTGTATTGTTGTTAATTTTTCGACTCAAGAGTTTGTAAGAAGAATATTATTAAGAGGAGGACAACGTCTTTAGACGTTTTAGATGAATGAAGAGGTTTATGGTGCGGACGGCAGAGTTCTGATATTTTTTATGAAACGTGCATCTCAAATGCTAGATGTCTTAATTAGGGAGGTCGGTTTATTAGGGGTTGCCCTTTGTAGACACGTGCGCCTCCAGGACTCTGACTTTTTCGCTCAATAGTATGTGAAGCGCCAGGTATTAGCGAGGGCGCGACCACCCTCGAGCACATTCTTGGAATTGTTATAACTTCTTGTTTCAAGACATTTAAGCATAACATGATGGAAAACAATTGGTAAGGTTCTATACTATTAGACTAGTAAATATACCAGTTTTATGTTCTACATTTCAGCCTAAAATTGTTAATGCAATGCATCTTTGTAGTTTTCGATTAAGTGTTTATCTTAGGACCAATAGAGTTTGCAGATGCATGGCTGGATTCGTGTTTGGACTCTTCATTCTGGACCTTCCAGTCATACAGTAATGCCGCACCTCATTCGTTTCTTGAAAGAAAGTCGTAATTATGTCAAAAAGTATTCGAAAGTATTTCATATAACAGTCCAATTTGCAATATACAGTAGACTCCCGTTGAACACAATGAAATAATTGTTTAAAAAGACTGCGTACATGTATCTTCTGTGGTAGTAAATGCACACCCCGTTTAAACACTTTTCCTTTTATAAATATATGAATTCAACTTTTTTAAGTATTTGTTTAATCCCGTTATACGATAATCTACTCTATACTTTTAAACAATGTTAAAAAACAGACTTAAGCGAAATCAATAATGCCACTTAATGGGATGGATGGCCAATATATAGATTAGGTGGGTTGCTACACCTTTAGAGATGAAGCAACCGGTGCTCGACGTTCGTCTCCTTTCCTTAACTGTGTCTCCGTCTTGTCAGAAAGTTACCAATATATTTAAAACCATTATATATTGAACCAAATCTATTGTTAAGAGGCGAATAACGTCTTTAGACGTTTGGATAAATGAAGAGGTTTATGATACGAACGGCAGAGTTCTGCTATTTTTTAGGAATTGTCCATTTGAAATGCCAGATGTTTTAATTAGTATTTTTGCCAGAGCTTGGAACTACGGTTTTATTAGGGTTGTCCTTCGTAGACACGTGCGCCTCCAGGACTCTGACCTTTTCGCTCAATAACAATTGACGTACCATAAACCTCCAGATATGAACCGCCAGATATAAGCGAGGGCGCGACCACCCTCGGGCCTGTACCTGAGACGCTTTCGTAAGTTACTCTCACCCTACCAGTGCGAGTTGGATGGCGAATTAAATAACCATTAAGAATATACAAATATTATTGCAAGTGTTCATTGCAGGTGTGTTAAGTGTACACTGTAAGGGGTCAACGCCCTGTCCTACTGTCCAGATTTACAACCATGCAATGGATTTACAACTGAATGGGTGAGTTTACTGTTAATGACACTCTTTAACAATTCTTAAACGCACATATCCTGCATGTTCTTTAATGCGATTATCTATTATTAAATTAGTTTTGCGAATCGTTCGTAGAATTCTGTTCGGACACAGAATTATTTAAATTTAAATATCGTTTACGTATTTCGACGGGGTTACTTATTGTTTATCTTCAGAGTACGTATGGTATAAAAATTTCATGTGGTACACGTGAGATGTCATGCATACCAGAAAATTGAAACGGCTGACACGGTTAAATTGTTTATTATTTCGGATCTGAAAAATTAATCTGATTAATTAATTAATCGAACGCTCTCGTTCGAGCGCGTGCTAGTTCGCACGCTTCGCTCTCATTGGCCAGTCATTTTTCGACCATAACTCGTTAACAAAGCCGCAGATTGAATTTTCACTAAGGAAAAAGTTGCTTCAAATGACCTCAGGAACCCCTCATTCCCCGCTGTCACGATACTTTTGGGACACTCTGTATGTATGGGGTCGTTGGAATGCTTGAGGCAATTTTAAGTAAGACATTACGTTAGTCGGTCTTTTTTAAGTCACGACGTTAGTTCTCATTATGTTATTACGTTAGTTTCCATTTAAGTGTTTACGTTTATGTTTACGGTAGTGTGTCTACGTTCATTTTTTGTACTGTTGTCTATTCTTCAAGTAAAGAAGTTTATTGACGTTCGTTTGAATCAGCCCCGACGTCAAACGTTCCATCCTTGACAAAGACTACACACAAACTCCTTACAAATTTATTAAAGTTTTTATTATTAATCACTGATTGTCATTGCCTTATCTTTGTGTGAGAGAAATGAACACAGCAGTCCTCTAGTATTGTTGGTCACTGAAAGACGTTAAAATAATAATAAATTTATTTAAGACTAACGTGATGTGGTAGAATGTAACACGGATATTCAAGGATTGAACAAGCTAAAGAATTGTGATGTTTCTCCTTTGATTTGCGAAACGAAGATCATGCGAACTTCGATTAATCTCGAAACACCGAGATCTGTTCTAGAGTAAGATCATTAAGGCCCTCGTTCCCTGAAATTTCCGTCACGTCAGTTTGTACTCGCTTGCGCCAGAGAAATTGTGTAGATCGGTCCTTTCCACGTTCCATTTTCATTATCTCTCTTTCATTTCGCATCGTCTGCACAGAGGGAAAGGGAACTGCGACACATGTCACGGAAGCTTGTTTAACCTTACCGGAACGACGTCGCGATGATCTACAAGGATGGGAAAAAATCCTGAAGCGAATGTGACATTGGCAACGATAAGACACATGACCTGTGACTCTGACGTCTGCGACATTTTCGGTGCACCGCTGACGTAGACTCGGACACGAAATACAGAAGGGCAAAAGTCAAGAAAGTGGTCACAAACGATAACGAATCGAAACTACGTTGTTAAAGAAGTTTTCGAATACAGTGGCAGACAAAATTCGGACACACTTTAAATCCAAAGAAATTTATGAAAAATTAACCAAACGATTTGACTTTTCTGGAGCAGCTAGAAGCATCGATTTACTAATTGATATGCAAAAATAATTTCCATATAATTCTAATTGGTAGAAATTACATGAAAAAATAAAACAGACATACATACAGTGACTCACGAAAGAATTCGGACATTGTTTAAACCCAAATAACTTTTTAAAAATTGAACCATACGACTGGACTTTTCTGGGCCTATGCAAAAATAATTTCGAAATAATTTTAATTGGTAGAAATTACATGAAAAATTAAAACAGACATTTTCTAAAATGTTTTTATTTCAACTTGTAATTAAAATTTAAAATATGCGTTCTGCAGAATTGTGTTCGTTATACGCATGCTGAAAATTTCATCGAAATCGATTGACGTAGAAAAAAATTACAGTCGTAGAAAGATGTAAGAATTTGTGGAATTTAACCCTTTGCACTCTAATGGCTCTCTGAGGCGATACTGAACATTGTCAGACTATTATTCAAAACAATTTGTACATTACAAATGTTTTTAATTAAAAAGTTAGTAAAAATTTAAGTGCTGCTGTACGATTAACAGTAACAAATTTGATATGCACGAAAGTAAATGAACCACATGCAATGGAATTATTTTAGCACAGAAAGATGTCTCGAGTAAAGAACAAAAATTGCAATTTTCACAATTTTCGATGTAGTTCACGTGTACGTCTATCGATTTCAAAGAATTTTTCTGCAAATGTATAACTATCATAGATCTACAAGATGCGTCTTCAAAATTTTTAGTACGTAGCTCAAATAAAAAATATTTTAAACGTTCCTCTTTTATTTGCAATGTAATCTATACCAATTGCAACTTTTTCAAAATCCTTTTCGCATGTCATTAATAAATCGATGCATCTATAGTAAATGCTCGAGAAAAGTCAAGATGTTTAGTTCAATCTTAAAAAAGGCATTTACATTTAAAGAGTATCCAAATACTTTTGTGAATCACTATATATAGTGAGGAACAATATACTAACAAATTCGTAACGTTTCTTTCGAAGTGAAAAGATGTGTCTCACAACGTGCTTCTAGAGAAGCCATTAAAATATATAAATTTTATTTCATATTCTATAATAGAGTGTAATTTTATTATATACCCATATTCCAATATATTGTTTAAACAAAAAACTTTTGTTAAAATTTTCTTGCGCGACTACATTACCCATTGAAAAACACACAATTTAAAAAAAAATCAAATTTTTTCGACCTCCGCTTTCCGAGATATTTCACAAAATAAGGTTTTGACCCCCAACTTTGAGGGCTGTTTTCACCCCTTCAAAGTGGATGGTTGTCGATAAAAAGAAATACGTGCCAAATATTTTTCAAAGAACCATAAGCTCCCATAAGTTTCATCAAAATCGTATTTTCGCATCTGAATATGTTCCCTTGTAAAATTAACCCTTGGCACTGGAAACTGTTTTAACTATAAAACTAAAAAATTTTTTCTAACATAGAATATTTTCATTTTATATTCATTATTTCACCTTATGTATATGGATTTTATTACTGTTACTCGTCCTTACAACCGTTCAATTTTTATCTATCTCTTAGATGTAAAGATAACGTGGTTAAAATTGTTTAAAATAATAGTGTGCCAATTTTTCGTGGCGCCTCAGAGTCGCCACTCGAGTACTAATGGTTAATAAAAAAAAAAAGAGAAAGTAATGACATATTTTTATGAAGATCATGAAGGAATTAGTTATACTTTTGTACTAACGTGTTAGTCATTTTTTTTTACATTATATTTTTGAATGTATTATACGCAGAATGATTCAGCTAAATTTACCATTCAAATTACTTGCAAACTATTTAAAGCATGAAAAACTTCTTACACCGAAAATTGTATGGTTTCAAGAATGACATACAATGTAATAATGAGTTCTTTTATGTTTTGTTTTTTTCTCAAGATATAAAGATGACCTTGAGTTTTCTTATCGCAACGGATAAATTGAATCGTCAGTAAAGAAACTATAAGGCTACAAGGAGTAGACTACTTATAGGTATTGAAGATAGTCACAAATGATTTTTATTAGAAAGAATTCTCAGAATACTTTCCATTGGCAAAAGGCTCAGCTAAGAATGATTATAAATATATACCTATATTTTATTAACGATTACTCTTAAAAGTCACATAACTCATTTAACAATATATATGTAGAAAAGATAACATTCAATATAAGTTTAACAATATCCCAGCAAAATTTAGTTTACGTAATAGATTGCAGTAAAAATTGATTTCAAAATTTGATAGAAAATTGTATTGATGCTGTATGATCGACGTGACAATTAAAATATTAATCGTAAAATTAATTTTACAGGGATGTTTTTTGTATATAAATTTTATCAATAAAAATGTGTCCCATTTTAGCCTCTGTGAATTTTTGTAGCTACTGGCTTTGGCACAGAATCAATTAACCTTTAGCAATCTGTTCAACTTTGTTTCTCCCAACGCCCTATATGAATAACTGTTTCGATCAATGTATTCGTGGTGGCACGGACGATTCAGACTACTCTATGCTTTTACATACTTCATTGGATTCAAATCTGGTGAATTCCCAGGCCAATCTCAGGAATTTATAGTCAACCCTTCCACAACACGGTTAATTCGTAGAGTGTTGTATCGAATCCGTGTGTTTGTGACTCGCGTGAGCACCAGATACCAAATTCCGCGATTCCAGAAAATCTCTCGGGTCGTAAAGTTGATTACGTTAAGCAACGGAATTGATCCATATCGCTGTTCGTTTAATTAAAAATAAACTATTTTCCTTGATATTTGTACATTTGCAAATATTTGTCAGGAATACTACTTATGCAATCTGCATAAATAAATTTGGTAGCATTCAAGAAAGAAACAATAAAAATGTCGGAGTTCCTGATTACAGTCGTTTTCACGTATCCCTCGCAATGTGCATTCGTTATATTATCGATTATGTTTTCTGTTGCATTAATTAAATATAATAAATATTAAAAACAATTCCTTATTTATTATTATAGTTCTAACAATATTTACAGATAAATTATACAAGATTTAACCGTAAGAATATATATCCTCGATCGGTATGAACAATTAAATTAAATGTTGTTTTGCAAGTCTTAGTCTCAAAAAGAAAATTTTAAGTGCTGATACCAGGTCTACAAATATGAAACCAGAATTTGCTCATACGTGCCGTTACCTGTCAATGTAGTTACCGTCCAACGGCATCATTGACGCCGTCTTCTTGTTTTGACATCTGACCAAGATTTTCAACTCACAACCATATAAGTTTTATATGACAGCTTAATTTTTAATAGCGTTGAACGTGTCGAAACTCGTACCTAGAAAACTACAATTGTCGGACAGCACTGATTTTCTGTTACAATTTGAAGAAAACTGCTGAGAATTGCATCAACTGCTTGTCGATGCTTACGGTGAGCATGCTCTTGGTAAATCACAGTGCTTTGAATGGTTTAAAAAATTCAAAAGTGGTGATTTTAACGCGAGAAACGAAAAACGTGGAAGACCACCGAAAACGTTTGAAAACAGCGAATTGTTGGGTGAGGCTGACGCTCAAACGCAACAACAACTCGCGGATCAATTAAATGTGACACGAGAACCCGCCGCCATACGTTTGAAAGCCAAGTGAAAGATCCAGAAGATAAGAAAAAGGGTTCTACATGAACTGAATGAAAGACAGCAGGAAAACCGAAAAACCACTTGCGAAATGCTGCTCGCCAGGTACAAAAGAAGGACATTGCTCCGTTGAATCGTGACTGGCGATAAGAAGTAGATATATTTCGAGAATCTTATGAGTAAAAGATCATGGGTAACTCCAGGCGAACCATCGACATCGACTGCAAAGTCAAATCGCTATGGACGGAAGACAATGCTGTGTGTTTGATGGGATCAGGAGGGTGTGATCCATTATGAGCTGCTAAAATCTGACGAAACCGTTCATACTGAACGCTACTTACAACAGATGATCGATTTGAATCTAACTTTGCGTAAAAAACGATCAGAATATTAAAAAATGCATCACAAAGTGATTTTGCTTCATGATAATACATATCGCACACGGCAAAATTGGTCAAGAAAACAATTCAGGCGTTTATTATTACTTATTTGCATCGATGGAACTGGCACTTGCTGAACAGTGCTTCACATCTTACGAAAATTGCTGGATCACTGGTTTACCTCAAAAGAGGAACAGTTTTTTTTTTTTTGCGTTGCATCCAAAAATTGAAGTATCATTATGCAGTTCTATTTTGCATAAATATTTGCAGTCTGGTAATTATACAGAATGTTCCATTTGAAACGGAGGACTAATATTTTCACTTACTTTAACAGTGTTGAGAATGATTCTTATGTGATTTAAACGATTTCAAGACACGAATCATATTTTCTGAGGTCATTCATGTCTTTTTGCATATATATTGCAAGAAATATATTGTGAAGAGGCGGCGTGCGACAAATGGTCAACCGTCTCGAAGTGTGCGACAAACGGCCAACCGTTCCGCGGTGCGTGATTGAGATGCGGTGTGTTTGAAGCCACCGGTGCGATTGCTAGTGAGTGGTGTGGTGTGGTGTGTGTGTGTGTGTGTGTGTGTGTGTGTGTGTGTGTTTTAGGATATACAGTAGCTCACGAAAGTATTCGGACACTCTTTGAATTTGTAAACATTTTTTAAGACTGAACCAAACGTTTTGTTTCTTCTGGAGCAATTAGAAGCACTGATTTACTTAATGATATGAGAAAAGGATTTTGTAACAGTTACAATTGGTACGAATTACATGAAAAATATAAAAAAGCACTTTTTAAATATTTTTCATTTGAGCTACGTACAAAAATTTTTAAAGACACATTTTATAGACCTATGGTAATTATACATATGCAGAAAAATTCATTGAAATCGATCAACGTACACACGAGCTGCATGCCGTCGAAAATGGTGAAAATCGCAATTTTTCACAATTCTTGATCAATTTCTGTTTAAACTACACAAATTCTTACATCTTTCCACGCGTGTCGTTTTTTTCTGCGCCAATCGATTTGGATAAAATTTTCAAACGAACACAGATCTGCAAAACGCATATTTTAAATTTTCATTACGAATTAAAATAAAAATGTTTTTTTTATTGTTTCCTGTAATTTCTACCAATTAGAATTGTTTCAAAATTGTTCTTGCCTGCCATTTAGTAAATCAATGCTTCTAGTTGCTCCAGAAAAGTCAAGTCGTTTGGTTGAATCTTTAAAAAATTATTTAGGTTTGAACAGTGTCCGAATACTTTCGTGAGCCACTGTAAGGAGGCCCCGAAGAGGCCTCGCTCTCATTCGTTACTCATTTGGTACTCATTCGGTAGCCATGCAGTCGTTCGATCTGCATTTGTTGCTTGCCCTATCTGGCTATCCCGTGTGGTGTGCTCGGTGTGTTCTGAGTGAGCGCGATCCTTGTTTTACGTTTATGTGTAAGTGTTGACGGTCGTGTTTATGTTAAAGCAAAGGAGTTTATTAACGTTCTGTATAAATCCGTTCCTCTACGCCAACCTTCCATTTCTGACGAAAAACCAAACGCGAACGCGCATCCCTTACAATATATTTATGTAATTCACTTTATTTTATGTAGTAGCCGAAATTACCTTATTTATGTGTATCAAAATTTCTCGCCGTAACTGCAATAGATATCAGTTGAAAGAACGGAATACATAGAACGATTCTTTGATCACGTCCATGTGGAATATTGTATTTTTCATTTGAAAAAAAAAACAAATTTTTAGTTTGTAAATCAATTATAAAAGCTATACAATTATTTCTTCCACAAAACAATTATGTAGGTAGTTCTTAATACAGTACTGTATTGTTATAAAAAGTTATAAATATTTAACACTAGAACTACCAAACTAGTGAAAATGACTAGTCTCTGATTATTTTATCGCAATTACTGAAGTTATAAAAATGTTCTCACAAAAATTTTTGTATGTACTTCTTTAATGAAGCACATGTCACAGTAAAAGTTGTATGAAGTTTGAATAAATGCAGTCTCATCATTATGAAACAGCAATGTAAATTGTTAGATTTATTATTCGATAGTTCGAGTGTTAAATGCGAAAAAAATTAAATACAAAATTCGAGAAATAAATTTTCAAAGTTAACAATTTTTTATATTCCATCTGTAAAAATTCTATTAATGTTTCTTGCATATAACCATTCTCTAGATTCATTACAAATATTTTTCATATTTAAATAATATTTAAAATCAATGGGATACCTTTAAGTTATCAATTTTCTAGAAAAGTTTACAGTTTATTTAAAAAATTACGAGTCAAGAGTAAAATGTAATTACACCACGTGACAGGACATACTATCATTTAATTTTAAACAAATGAATACACCACTATTGTTAACGCAGGTATTGCCTGGGTTTATGGTCCGCTTAGAGACCGCTGCATGTGAGGGCATTTTCGGACCATAATTGTTCAATTTCTTGTTAAGCTTTTACCTCTTTAACCTTTCCAAGCCTCGATAGTAAGCAGACGTACCATAAACTCATAGTTAACAAAAGTGCCTTCACTGGTCAGCACATATGCGCAACCCTGGTAAAATTGCAAACGACCTGGCCATATCTAGAGGTAACTCGCGCCAGGCCCTTCCAAAGTTCACCCTGGCGAACCTCACCCCCTCCTTGAAGATAGCCTAGTAACCGACAAGGAGAAGAGAAGAACAAGTAATAGGAATGCTACTCTTTTTGAAGTAGGGGCGATTTTTATTAATACAGGGTGAGTCACCAAACGTTTGCACCTCAAATATCTATGTTGTTTCTAAAGATACGTAAAATATGGTAAGGACAAAGTTGAATGGTACAATAGGGCTGACACGATGCTATAAAAAAATTTCGTTTTTATGTCACTTTTTACAGATATCAAGGTCACCTTGACTTTTTAAAATGGAACCACCATTTTTTAAACATCTGCAATGATAGTCTCTTTCATTAGGAATTCAGTAACTATATTATTCCAAGGTCATTCAAGGTCAAGGACAGAAAAAACGTATAAAACTAAAATATAGAAGCAGAATACCAGTATTTTACAAATGTTCGAAGTGATGGCCGTCTACGTCGATACAAGTGAAGGAACCTTGAACTCTGATAAGTACATCCGAGGTGGTATTTGTTCGTTTAAATGATTTTGAAGCAATCCCCATTGACAAAAGTTAATTCTATTTTGAAAATGATTCCCGTGCAATTGTTGATGGAGCAATATGTGGAACGGACGAAATTTATGTCGGGCCAGAATTTGTATGATTCTACTTTGCCTTATGCTTGCTTCCCAGAAAATGTTTCTCGTACTCACGCGAGGATTGACAGCTATAGCTGCTAAAATATTAATTTCATTGTCTTCATTGGTCGTGGGATTCTTCCGTTTATACTGTCTTGTATGTACACTTCCAGTACTTGGAAACAACCTGTACGTATTAATGAAAGTCCGTCTAGAAGGAGTGTTTCGCTCGGGGTACCTTTCTTCATAAAGTAATCGAGCCTGCACTGCATTTTGTCTATATTCATAGTAAATCGTGATCATATCACACTTTTCAATCATTGAATAAGACATAGCGGAATCGCGTCTTGAAACATATTGATAGTAAATATGAATGCTGAATAACAGTAACATTGGAGGACCTTAGTATGTTTACTTTAATTACGACTATAGTGTGTTTACTATTTACTACAAGTCTCAACCGTGATAAACGTATTCTGCTTTCATATTTTAAATCTTATACTTTTTTCTGTCCTGGACCTTGAATGACCTTGGAATAATATAGTCACTGAATTCCTAATGAAAGGACTATCATTGTAGGTGTTTAAAAAAAGAGTGGTTCCATTTTAAAAAAGTCAAGGTGACCTTGATATCTCTAAAAAAGTGACATAAAAACAAAAATTTTTTATAGCATCGTGTCAGCCCCATTGTACCATTCATTTTTGTCCTTACCATATTTTATGTATCTTTAGAAAGAACAAAGATATTTGAGGTGCAAACGTTTGGTGACTCACCCTGTATAGTTAAAGACTCAGTACAAACGAACATTATACAGTGAGTCTCTGAAGTATTCGTACCCTTACAATTTTACCCTTGAACTGATTACTATTTCTTAGCTATGGAAGCTAAAACATTTCTCTTACAGGAAAGGTGTACTAGAATATCAAAACTATCAAATTCATATAATCGTTATTGTAAAAAATGGTCAATATAATAAAAATAAGATTTTAAGTATATTA
>CM052084.1:2401522-2435881 GCA_028453745.1 Agapostemon virescens
ATTAAGTGACATTTTCTTGTTGCCTCTTCTTTTTGTAGTCGACAAAAGCAGTAACTTCTCAAGATGCAGTGATATCACGATATAAGTGACAATCTCCTACATGATATCTGTGAAAAATGTATCCCTACTACTGCGGCGTATATGAAGCTCGATACCTCGGCTCGGCCGCGAAATTGTAACATGATGCAGTTAGGTATATCGTTGAGCCAAACCAATTTAATGACAAAACTTTCCTGTTTTTTATTATTTTTCAATGTGAACTTAACCAATACATTCAACTCATATTTACACATTTAATTGGCAATAAAAAAGTTTCGGGAGCAACGACGACAGCGAATAAAAAAGAGAGACTGAAAACCAAATAGTCGACAAACATCGTAAGTATTGATCGCTGAATCAATAAATGTAATTATAAACCTTTTTTTATTTTTCAAAATTTTGTTATGGAACTTCGACCAGCATACTCATGATATTTTTCTGATTAAAATGAAACCAAATATAACATAATTCAGTACATATTTTTCTTATGTACATTTTTACTTTAAAAACTTATAATTGCCAATAAAATATGTAAATATCATCGAAATTATATCGTGCGAGGTGTCAGTTTAATCAGAAAAATGTTACGAAAGTGTCGATGTAAGTTTTATGAAAAACTAATAAATAAGAAAATAGTTCTGACATTGTGTTAGTATCGTCTCACCGACACGCTGGTGCAGATTGTTTGGTGGCTCGATGCGACGCTGGTAACAAAAGGTAAAGAAATGTCGAGGAATCGTTCCCCTACACGATATCTGTAAAGTTTCAGATACCCAGTTTCCACTTATATCGCGACAACACTGTACATGCAACATCATTTAAAAATTGCTCGATGTACTTGCATTGTGGATCTGATAAACAACAGCAAAATATCGTATAGAATGTTAATATTTAATAGCATTCGTTCTTATATTTATGAATGCCATTTCAGTCTTAGCTTTTCTCGTAAATGGAACTGAAACCAAGACTAATATGTACTCCTGATTTATACATGAAACTGTCCTCTTTCTTCTCGTAAGTCATGTCAACTATAATTTGTAAGGGGTTCGTGTTTAGTCTTTGCCAGGGATGGAACGTTTGGCGTTGAAACGAATTCAAACGAATGTTAATAAACTTCTTTACTCACAGAACAGACAGTAGTACAGTGGATGAACGTAGAGATACTAATATCAATATAAATGTAAATAGTTAAACGGAACTTAACGTAACAATATAAAGAAAACTAACGTAATGACTTAAAAAAGACCGACTAACGTAATGTTTTACTTAACCCTTAGAGTACGGAGTCTATTTTGTAACATAAAGGACAGAGTGGGGTCACTAAACTCCCCCACACAAAAATTGTTTTGTTTATAAGTGGCATATTAATATTACAAAGACTGTTAGTAAATTAAAAAACGATTATTTAATTAAATTTACAGCATTTATTTTTAATAAACAACTAAAATACTATCCACTTTCAAACATTTCATGTTTTGACATGAAATAAACTTATAATTATAAATAAATTAATAATAGAATGCGACTAATAAGTTTTTATACAGGATTTAACATAAAACTCGACTACCTAAAGAGAACAAGAGAGAAAGAAATTATTTACGAAGTTATTAAACAAAAACTAATCTTAGGGGTCCTAAAATCTCCCACTCCGTACTCTAAGGGTTAAAACTGTCTTCAGCATTGCAACGATCCCATAAATGTACCAATTCTCATTGGTGGGGTGTAGACGTCTTCCACCAATGAACACTTTCAATAATATTAGTATATTCTTATTGGCTATTTAATTCGGTGCCCAACTCGCACTGGTGGGGTGAGAGTAACTTCCGAAAGTAGCGTCTCAGGTACCGGGAGTGGTTGCACCCTCACTAATACCTGACGATTCGCATCTGAAGGTTTACGGTACGTCAGTTGCTATTGAGTGCACAAGTTAGAGCCTTGGAGGCGCGCGTGTCTACGAAGGACAGTAATAATAAACCGAATAAATAATAATAATAAACCGAATAATAATAACCTAATAAACCGAAGTTCCAAGCTCTGGCAAAATACTAATTAAAATATCTGGCATTTCTGATGAACGGTTTCTCAAAAATAGAGGAGCACAGGCGTTCGTACCATAAACCTCTTCATTCATTTAATACATCTAAAGACGTTGTTCGCTTCTTCATAATATATTTCTTACAAATTAAATTCATCACGATCAGCGAGGTGAAACACTTCTTAGCGATAAAGGGAACCCATTTCTACATGCTTCCTTTTACGAAGTTATTTTTAGTTAGATAGTCACTTAGTTTTAATGTAATATCGATAAAAATTAGCAACGTGCATCCATAAGATATCCGTTTCGTTTACAGAAAGTCTTACATCCATTTGGAATATCCCTAAGACGTATATAGAGAGTTGTGATATATGTAGACACTTGTTATGTTTTACGGATGTTCTCAAAGCAAAATTTCATTCGTTTTAAAGTTTTTCAAATGTCTTAAAGATAATATAAATTATATGACAATAATAGAAATAGAAGTAATGGTAATAACAATAATATATGTCGAAGCTCGGCTCTTGAATATAACAGCTCTCAAACCTCGATAATCCGACATAAGCAAATCGCTATATAAGCCGTTTATTTTAAAAGTAGCCCAATTCCATTTATGTTAAGTTCGAGGTATTTCTGGGTTTGCGTTTTAATAAATTAAAAAATAGTGGTAACTAATTAAATGGTAATATAATGTTTTCATGTTTATAAAGGTGTATAATTAACCAACTCAATTAGCATTATGAACATTGTTTAAAAAAAATATGTATCTAATGGCTATAAATGGACTTAAGCCACATTCAAAATTAATAAAATAACTTTGATAATCCTTGAAAAGGCATAAGTTCATAGAAAAATTAATTATATTATTCCCTGAAATGAAAGAACTATATATTCTATTTTATGCTTTAAAATTAAAAAGTATTCAACTTTTAACTTTTTTTTCTCTAGACACATGAGTAAAATGAAATCCTTTCGTTTCATTTCATTTAGAATGAACCTATTTTTTCGACACTTTTTTATAACTTTGTAATTTTTCTTAGGGACAAACAATAAATTGTTCTTTTCTTAACGCCATTTCTACAACTCTGAAGTCCTCACCATTAGGTAGAAATTAATGTCCCGATAATAGGAACTTATGGTTTTTAGTGTATTCTCTATGTACATGGGGATTTTTTTTATCTTTTTAAGGTTTCTACGCAGTAAAATTATCAGGAAACTCATGAAAAGTAGTTTACGACTGCACAATAGGGTTACCATTATTCATTTGCATCACATTGGTAATCTTTCTTACTTGCTTGTTCGTGTTTATGTATTACATTGAAATTATATATTTAATGGAAATATTATTATTTAAAAAATTATTTTCTGAGTTAATCGAGCAATATTACATTAAAAGTAAAACATAAAACTCTGATCTCATAAAGTGTACTGCGTTATATACTCCATATCCGTTTGCAACACTCATTTTAATTTTCATTTGCAAAAATCAAGCTAATTATTGTAACATTTGGATCTTTTCATTTTTAAACAAATTTTAAATACTATACTTAAAATCGCTTATATTTTGTTTGAACAAAAATTAGCTGGTTATAGAATGATAAAGTTTTATTTTCAAAGTGGCTTAAATCCCATTTTGTTTAAAAATGAAAAGATCCAAATGTTACAATAATTAGCTTGATTTTTAAAAAAATGGACTTAGACCACGTTCGAAGCAAACGACTCAAATATTGAATACAACGTAACGATCAGAACATGTAACATATTCACTATTAACTGGACGACGACCAAAATTAATAATTCTTCATTAAACTTTTTTCTTCACACATACCTTTTTATACAACTGCAAGGGTCTCTTTCATTGCATGCTGCATTCGTACAACACATTCTTTCTTATTCTATAATTTACGTTCTGTAGGAAGGTCGAGAGGTTTAAAATTAAACTGTAGTCAGGTTGACAAAACAAGAGAAAATAGATATATGCATAGTCGGAAAAGTATTGAGGCAATTTTGTCACTAGATGTTGTTTCGTGTCATATATCGGACAACACTAATTAGATTGCGTCATAGTGACACGCATTTGAAAGGTAACATTTCAGTCTACAATTTTCATGTAGACAATTTTGTATTTCGTCAAACGTGTCAAAAGTAATATTAGTGTGAAAATGAGTGAAATTTCTGAACAAATACGACATGTTTTGCAATTTTACTACAAAAAAGGCCATTGTACGTGCTTCATTTCCTTCCGTGCGTATCAAATTCCTTAATTTTAATCGTACGCGCAACATTTCAATTTTTATCATCTTTTTAAGTACAACATTGTAACGTAGAAATTGTTTTAAATAATAGTCTGACAATCTGTAGTGTCGCCTCAGAGGAGCCATCGGAGTGCTAAGGGTTAACTAACACTTCCTTTACATTAATTTCTCCGTGGACACGCGCGTTGTCTTATAGGTATTCTTCAGTGGGCGTTTTTTCTACCTCACCCAATCGCTAGATTTTCCGAAAATACCCGCCTTCCGAAGTCAACGGAGTAAGGGAAGGTCAAGACCGAGGGGGTGCATCGTTTGGGATACACAAGTTTTATGGTGTGACCTGTACCGAGAAATTCGGAGGGTTCTTGAATAAATTAAAAACTCGTCGCTGTTTCTTTAAGTCCGCAATTAACTAATTGTAAGTGTCACGTCTACATTATAAACTCGCCCCCGTCACTCGGTCTGCTCACCCCTACTACAGCCCTTCTACATGAAAAATGCTTACAATTCGAATCTCATTTTCAATAACTTGACTAGGTGGCGAAGCGAATAGTTTACAGTGTTTTCCAAAGTTCAACAATCTTGGATCATTAGGCGAAACGTAGACATTGTCATGAGGTAACGCACTGATTTCTGGCACGGACACCAAATTGATTAATCGAAACAGTGAAACACCAATGATACGGACTTGTCAGAAAGCATTCGCCTCCTCATCGATCAAATACAGGGTGGAGGTAAGGAGGAAAGATTCTGATTAATCGCTGGGAATCTTATTAAAGCCAACAGGAAGGGAAAAGGCGCTTCACCAGGTTTATTGACAGTTTTTCCCCGTGAGAAAATATAATTGTGTAGTTATATATCGATCTAATTCCAAACCGCAGCGACTTCCATCTCCGCTGGCGAGGGATATTCAATCAGCTGACTGGAAGTAGCAGCTTCCTCGCCACTAACTAAATAATCAACACTTTTTGTCGGTCGTGTAAAACAAAATTCTGCGGCGCAGGAACGTCTTGCTTATAAAGCTATAAGAAGAAATAGACCGTAAATAAGGCTCATAAATACCATTACATCGTTAACCTTCTTATTCATAACTGAAACATTTCATTTTGAAATAAAATTTCTCTTTCCATGCTGAATCAATTTAATGTTATGTTAATTGCATAGCAAAAAATAAGTTTGGGAGCATAGCGTAGGAGTATGTATTTACGAGTCTTAATGTTATTCAAAACAATTTTGAAGAAATTCACAGTCGTGTGTGCTATTTTGAACCCTTTGTACTCGAAGCTGTTTTAAATAGAAAACCAATCCATTATTATTCTATAAAACCATTTCTTCTGACATAGATATTTTCATTCTACATGAATCATTTCATCTCATGCATATGCAGTTTTTTTTTACTGCTACTCGTTCTTACAACCGTTAAATTGATCAATTTCATAAATATAAGGACAACGATGTTAATCTCTTGCCATATCAATTTCTATGCAGCTACAGTAATTGAAATGTCTTCATTACCAAAAGTGTTGCAGTAGAGGCAAGAAAATTTAAATTTCTTGTATAGTTGTATTTAGATCAATGTTTGAACACCGATAATAAAAGAGTGCAATTTAATTTCACTTAAAAAAGGAGGCAACACATCTATATTTGTTAGACTTTGTTTAAAATATTTAACGCTAGTATGACTCGTTAGAATATGGCAAGGGGTTAAAATTGTTTTAAATAATAGCGTGCTAATACAGGGTGTTTTTTTAAGTCCGAAAGATCTTCAAATGGTAAAAAATAACACAAAAAATTGATTTTTAATAAAATTGTTTTATTCACTCGAAAGACCAAGACATGACATTAACATTTGAAAACGATTTCGGGCACATGGCCACCACGGCTGTTCTTGACGTAGTGCATTCTGGACGTCCAATTTTGAGTCACTTTTTTGAGTACTGCTGGCCATATGTTACAAATAACACGGATAATGTTGGCCTCCAAGGCGTCAATTGTTGCTGGTTTATCAGCATAAACCAGTGACTTCACATGACCCCACAGGAAATAGTCGAGAGTTGTCAAATCGCACGACCTTTGAGGCCAATTGACAGGTCCATTTCTCGAAATCAACTTATCGCCAAATTTTGATTTCAATAAGTCGATGGTTGCTGTCGCCGTATGGCAGGTAGCGCCATCCTGTTGGAACCACATTTCGTCTAGATCAATGTCATCCATATTTTCAAACAAAAAATCATTGATCAGGGTGCGGTAAGGATCTCCATTGACTGTAACGCGAGCTCCGGCCTCATTTTTGAAGAAATAAGGTCCAATGATGCCACCAGCATGTAAACCGCACCAAACGGTGCATTTTTCTGGATGCAATGGAGTCTGTAGAGTCTCTTGTGGATTCGTCTCACTCCATATGCGGCAATTTTACTTATTAACGAACCCGTTAAGCCAAAAATGAGCCTCATCGCTAAACACAATTTTGCGATAAAACAACGGGTCTGTTTCCAACTGCTCTAGAGCCCAATCGGCGAAAGAACGACGCATATGATGGTCTCGTGGCTTTAATTCCTGTACCAGCTGGATCTTATACGGATGTAGGCCAAGATCTTTGCGCAAAATTTTCCACACGGTGGACGGACACCCCCGACGACGAATTGATAAACTTGGATCTTCTTCCACACTTTCATTTACAGCGGCAATATTCTCATCAGTGCGCACATTCCTTTGGCGTGTTGGAGTTATTGCATCATTTAGAGAGTATGTGGTACGAAATCTATCCACAGTTCGACGGATGGCTTGTTCAGATGGACGATTATGTGCGCCATAAAATTCACGAAGTCGTCTATGAGTTGCTCGAATCGACGACTGATTTTCAAAGTAAATTTGGATAATTTGATAGCGTTGTTCAAGCGTGATTCTATTCATGCTGATTTGTCAGACTATACTGAACATAAATATCAACAAGAGCAGTCAGAAGGACAGCTTGTATTAACAGTTGTCCCTATCGAAAGTTCTATCTAAGCTAAAAAAACACTCTTTATTTCGTGGCGCCCCAGAATTGACACTCGAGTGCTAAGGATTAAAATTATACTTACCGCAGCTTGCTAAATTTTTATTTCATAATTACCGAAGTTATAAAATTGCTTTCATAGGAATAGATTGAATGAATTTCTTTGTTCAATCATCTATTGTAATAAAAATCGTACAAAATTTATATAAAGGAAATCTTATTATTTTTATTAGACAATTCTTGAATTTCGGGTTAGGTCGACAGCTCATTGATTGGCCGAATGGATAATCAAGTTCGGATAAGTGTTCGGATAATCAAGGCTTCGTTAATCGTTTCTTTTCAATTCCATGATCCACTCCATTTAAGTGTTGTATTTTCTTTTTCGCTACTTTCTAACTAATATTACAATAATATAATATAAAAAATTGATAGTACAGTAAGTCTCCGCCGTTTTTCATCTTAAATTACGTATCTCAATGTTATTGGCACTAGAACTACCGAACCAGCCATATTGGCTAGTACTTAATATTTTTTCTCCCAGAATGATTAAAAGTATAAAAATATTTTTGTCAGAGTGATTCGAATATATTTACTCATTAAAGTAGACATCTCAATAAAAATTGTATGCGGTTTTAATAAATGCGGTTTTGTTGTTATTACCAAACAATATCCATCAGTAGCATTTATTACTTAGTACTTCTAGTGTTAAAAACATTTGATAAGAAATTCCAGGATATGTTCTATCAGGTAGAATGTTTATGATTTTATTCGCAATTTTGTGTTAGGCTGAATTGAAAAAAAGAACACAATTTGTTATATCTGGTGTTCATCTAGTAACTACCTTTATGGTAAAAGTACAGCTTAGAGTATGCCGTAGGAGGTATGTTGTATGCGAAGGTTTCACGTCTGTGATACCTTCTTCTCAGTGTACTAGGATTATCACTGAGCACCTTGGGTCGCGTAATAATTACACGATGGTATTGGTTGCGGGTTTTCTTTATTTTCACTTCGTAACGTTCGCGATTTCTATGTTCGAGTTCTGTTCTGTTCGTGATGTCTGTATTCGTCAGTTAGCGATTTCTTGTTCGTGTTTTCTCTGAGATCTAGTTCGCGTTTTCTGTGAGTTCTCTCTGTATGATCTGATGATCCTGATTGCGTTCTGTCCGTCGTCACCTCGGTTTTGTCGTGATTGGTTGAGGGTAGTTTTTGGTGGAGGAATGTAGCGTTTTTTAATTAGTTGTGGAAATGATGGAAGGAATGTGCTTGAAAGAGTATATCTGAAAGAATGGGAAATGGTCAGTGAGGGATTATCGTGATTTATTGTAGCGTTGTCTTCGTTTTCTTCGTGTCTTCACGTACATCGCACGTGGTGTCCGTTGGGATAAAACTGTTCTCTTGCGGCGCGGTTCGTATTTCGCACCTTTTACCTGCCTTTTATTTTATGACTTACACATTTTTGAACGCAGGGTTAGGCACGGACAACCTTCGTCGCAACAAGGTATTTTTTAGTAGATGGTGCTATGGAAAGGATATCCACCCACGCCATTAAATAGAAAGAGTAAAGGTAATAAGATTATGTTATATTTATTGTAACAACAATAGTTTCAGAAAGCAGAGTGATGCTTGTGAAAATAATAAGAAATCTGTTTGAGATGCACATTCCCAAAAAATCAGGAAATACGTAGAATACATTCGACAATAGTAAGTGTTCCGTTCGAGAAAGAAAGAACGACCATACGAATTATACGAATAGATATAATCATACAAAAAAACGAATCCCAAGTACCCTAAGACCCTTAACAAAAGCTAAAATTTCTGAAAGACCCATCTGGCACGCAGACATCGGGCTCCAAAAAGCCTGGATAACAGCGATCCTTTCGTAGCTTGCAGTTTTGCTGAAAAGTTATTACTCTTTTATAATTTAACATCAATATCTCGTCATAATCTGGCTGTTGACCAGAAGTCGAAACTTCGCGTTATTAAAAGTCTATTCATTTTCGCATGCTTTGTTCGAGTCGAGGCGTTTTCAGGTTTATTGACGGTTATGAACAACCTCAAGGCGCACGGATTTTCCACGTGCGTTATCTTCAGGTATAAGATGTACCTGAATATCACCAGCAGTTTGGGCATTATTGTCCTCTCCACATAAATTAGAGAACCAATCATCCACGATCACCGATTCCCTCACTATCACCGAAAAATGTGCAGTCAACGAATTCAGTTTTCTCGCTTTTTTATTCGCGCCCACGCTGAAGTTACTTCTCAACAAAATATCATTTCCTCAGATAGTCACCAAACACAGCTCACAACATTCATTTTACACGCTCGCTGTTCCATCCGGGTTGAGGAACAGCCTGTTCAAAGGCATTTGTTTGCAATGTCTTCGACGGGTTAATTAGAAAATCGTTACAATGCCGATTCGAGTGGCATACGAAACGGCCATATTGCCCTGCAATCGATACCGGGCCGAAAGGTGACCCTTCGACGCTACCGTTGACCGGAACGTCGAAGAAAATCCTCCCCCTCCAGGTGAAAATTAACGAATGTGGTGCTGTGTGCATCATATCGGCCACCCTCTCAAGTTGTCACAAGGATGACACGTAGGGAAGAGGAAACGGACTTCGGAAAAAGCGATCAGAATCGTTTTGACTATCGAGTCCAGCAGAATCAATTTGACTACCGAGACAACCACATCGAAACGTTTCGACTTGATCAACTATCGTGCAAGTTGATCAAGACTGGAATCTTTGACCTTCGTCCAGGTCATAAGACCAATAAATTCGGCTAACATTCGAGTCGAATTTAGAATCTCGCGAAATACACCATCGTTTCGGATTGTATCTGTGGCGGCTCTACCTCCTACTCTCGCCGGTAGAGGGACAATAGAACGAGACTTTCCCGCTAGTTCCTGATCCGCCTCCAGTTCACATATATACTGTCCTTAACCGCCTTCCACTACCCAGCGTCTAAGGCAGGGTCCGCTAGTCAGCCTTACTGACGAGTCCTCTAGCGGATCTAGGACGAAACGCTCCCCCTACATTTTTTCCTTTTCTTTCTCTCTCCACCAGACACTTTCAATAGCCACCACATATCTTATGTTCTACTAAAGATCTATCGTCGCGAGATCTGCCTAACTTTTCGTACCCTGTAACGCGGTCCACTGGAAAACATTGAACTACCCGTCCAATATTAATTTGGCCGACGGCATTGGTGAAGATGGAAGAAGAGTCGCGAATCGCTCGTCGCATACGCAGATATTGAGAATCGCCACCCGTTTTGCGTTTTACAAACGCAATCGCGCTGACAGTAACTTACAAGTTCGTTAGAATACACGACCGCGAGGAACGGGACGTTACACTCGCATTCGATAATCAATCTACGCCGTTAAAGTGGTTAAAGTTGTTAAAGTTAGAACTTTATTAAAATATGGTTATTTTGTTTTGTATTGCTGTTACGATAATTTTGAAACCAGAACCTATCGTCCCTATCATTTCAAAAGATCATAGAGAACCGCGTAACTTCTTCGTCGGAAATACGCAGAAAAACAGTAAACAGATAAAATTATTTATTTTTTATATTGTTACTTCTATTCCCGATTTATTTATGAATGGCATTTATTTAACAGTATCTTGTATTGTACCTTTATTAATTAAATTATGTGTGTACGTGCGTGAATGGAAATGTCAGTGGAGATGAGCCTTTCTCATATCCGTCAATTCGAGTGCGACTAGTTGTTAACATTATTAAATTGTCTGCTCTTTTTATAGGATTATTAAACTTAGTTGCCCCTTCATAGGTTATTAATTATTACAGTGTATTTGCGACAGTGATGGTTTAATGTGATGATTGTACAGGGTGTCACAAAATTGTATGTCACGGCCACCATAGCGTGATTCTACACCTATGATTTGGTGGGAATTGATATAGAAAACTCCCTGCTTCTGCACTAGCCCTGTGGTAGGCTTGCTTAGCGAAGCAAACCTGCCACCACTTGACTACAGAAGAATGCAACTAACTCTTTCATATATTCTAACCACTGCATCATCCCGGTATAATCCGACGAAGGAAATAATTTTTTCAAATAAATATATCCATCTATTTAATAGCAAGACTAAATTATCGAAGCCACTAAACATTCGTATTGCCAATATATTGGAACAGTTGCACATATCGCTCCCTAATATTTTCCAAATTGAAGTTATTAGCCTCCACCCTGGACATTGAAAATATCAACATTGATTAAATTCGATATTCCATCGAAAAAACTAGAAAACCATGATCTCTTGAAAGCATCCTTCCTAGAAAGTTCCAGCTGTTTTTCAAACTATTCACCAATATACTGTGATGGATCTAAAACTAAATTAGGAGCTGGCTGTGGTGTAGTAACCCCCGAAAAAAAACATAGGTTTTAAACTATCGGACTACTTCTCAATCTTTTCATGTGAGGCTTACGCTATTCTGGAGGGACTGAAGTATATAGAAAAAGCTAATAACAAAGGCAAATTCATTATCTACACGGACTGTAAAAGTGCCCTCGTAGCTCTACATGATACCGAACCGGAAAATCCTATTATTAGACAAATTATCGAAAAGTACAATGAAATTCTGTCAAATAAACAAGTTACTGAAATTTTGTTTGGGTGGATTCCATCACATGTTGGAATTACAGGGAACGAAAAAGCTGATAAAGTCGCAAAAGAGGCCACAAAGTCATCTCGTCATTCTCTCGATATACCCATGTATCACAAAGAGGTTTTTAAATCGTTTCACAAGACCCTGAAAGAACATTGGAACTTGTCCTGGAAAAACGGTCATAATTCACAGATCCATCGTATCAGAAATGACATCTTCCAATTTAGCCCGGCACTATCGTTCAACAGAATGCATCAGGTTGTGTTGACCAGACTAAGGATTGGTCGCACAAACCTGACTCATGCATACTTAATAGAAAAGAAAAACCAACCAATATGCAACAGCTGCCAGTCTACTAATTCGATCGAACATATCATTACCGAGTGCCGAAAATACCAACGGGAGAGAAGTCTATACCAAATCAGCAGAAACATCAAAGAAGCCACTAATACTGAAAACTCTTGTTCAAGCCTTCTGCAATTTTTAAAACATATAAATATCCTGCAATTAATTTAACCTAATTTTTGTGTTTATTATACTGTATCTGTATGTTAAGCGTATGTTTCACTTAATTTAGCTAAATTCTTGTATTTATCACTGTGAACAATATCGTTGTTGCTAATGACCCTAATGGGTTGATGCAACAAAAATAAATTAAATTATATAAAACTCCCTGCAAAATTGAGTTTGACCTTGTAAATCAAGGCCAAGGAAAACAAAATTTTTTATTTCATCGTGTTCTACGACTCATAAGGACTTACTTTGCGAAAGAGACCATAGGTTACATTTCAACCGTTCTCTTAAAAAATAATGTTGCATTTCTTATAGTTTTTACAACTTCTTCATTTACAAAATGTTAATATTCATAAACGATACAGAAGTAAATAACGTACTACTGACAAAGCAAAGGGGAGTTATACGTTAGCTCGGGAAATATACCAAAATTCAGTGCAAATTGTTGGAAACTGACATAAAAAACTTTGAAAATGAAGATCAAAGACAAACAAAATTTTGTTGTTCCATCGTGATCTACTGAGCATACCATCTTTGTGAAAAAGACCATGTAAACATGGTTAAGTAAGGAACATAGGGCAAAAACGGATTATTCGTGTTTACCCCACAACTACACTCCCGATTGAGATACAGGGTTCAAATTTTATGCAGCATAGTTTTTCATGATGTCCTGTCGACTGATGCATTAGTCAAAAAATTCAACTCAAGGGCACTTTTTGTTGGGATTCAGGCAGGGTAGTAAGAAAGAGTCTCTCTTTACGTAACTATTAGATTTAATATGAAAGTATCTCTCAGCAACTCATGCTCACTCTTGCACTCTTTCTTCTCGATCGCTACGTGCCTAATGTCGATCTCCCATGGCGTCGTATTGGGATATGGGGTTTATTATAATAAACACTCAGTTGATTTCAATAAGAAAACTAATTTATTTAAAGAGACTCGGAAGGATTCTTTTAACTCTTGATACCTCGATGCTCTGAACGAGACTAAAGAAAAATGTGCAACGGAAAACCGTTGCTTAGGTTGAAACCAGAACCGAAAAGAGAAAAGGCCTGGGCCTGACACGTGTTTACGACACTCCCCCAAACCCTTAGAAAGTCGGGGTACTGCCAGAGACCCATTGCTAAGGATAATAGACTCCGCGTTCCTGGCACTGGAAAGTGTTTCTCAACACAGAGATTATTTTTGCTTATATATATATTTAATTAAATATGAAAAATCCAACACGTCGCTTCCTCGTTCGTCATCCCCACCATCTCTCTTTCCTCAGTCCATCATTCTCACTCATACGCATTTCCCTTTCTCTCTCTCTCTCTCTCTCTCTCTCGTTCATCCAAGCCTTCTAGAATCTTCTTCTTCACACACACAATCTTCAAGTACAATAATAACAATAATACACAATAAATAAAATTATATACACACTTTTGACTACCTTATCCGATTATACTCTTTTCACCACCTGTATAACTAAAACAGGTCTGTTGTTAAGACGCGAATAGCGCTTTAAGAATATTTTTAAATGAATGAAGAGGTTGATGGTATGGACACCCGTGTTCCGCTATTTTTTAATTATATGCGATATATGTGATGTGTGATATGTGATAATTTTGAATTATCTGAAATATACCAGATTTTTTAATTAGTATTTTTGCCAGAGCTCGGAACGTCGGTTTAGTAGGATTGTCCTTTGTAGACACGTGTACCTCCAAAACTTTGATTTTTGCACTAAATAGCAATTGACGTACCATAAACCACCAGATGTGAATCGCCAGGTATTAGCGAGTAATCAATGAATTTACATTAAACTTTACAATTTACATAAAACTTGGTTGACTTCGTACAAACAGACTGATTTTTACTAGGTAGACGTTGTGAGAATAATAAATCCTCCCTCGCTGACCCGCTTTCTCGAATACTTCAAAGTCTAATTTAAATTATAAAAGGGTGATTTTGATAGTGGAGATGGAAAGAAAAAGTAGGGGGAGCTTTGAGGAAAAAGTTTGAGTAAGTGGTGGGTGGTGTTTGAGACTGACGAAGGTGGTGGAAAAGCGGAAAAGGATGCATGGCAAAGGGCGTTCTGATTAATGTCTAGAACCGGATTAAGGTAATTTAACACAGGTCGTCGATGCACCCCACCCTTCAACAAATTTATTACCTGGCCTGGTCTCTATAAGGGAAGGAACACTCAGGTTCAGTGTCATAAATTGTCTACCATAAAATGCGTTCCGTCCATATCAGTTTCCACTAACGGCAATTATTCGGGAAAGGACAAAACGATTTTTGTAAAACTTAAATATGTTGTAGAACTTAAATTTCTAAGAAACTTTTTCCTGTACATGTCAGTACTGCTTGGTATTAATTAAAGGCAGAATTGGCTGTAGTGGGTGGCCGTAAATTTTTATAAATATCTCAGAAAGTAAAGTCAAGCGATGTTCACGTGTACCATACATGATAAGGTTATTTACAATGATAACCTTAACAACATATACTCGGTGTAGAAAGTATTCACGTAACGATCAATTGGAATTAAAACTATGTACATCCACGTCAGTAATAAATTTTAATGGAAGAAAACGTTTAATAAATATTCTTAACTATTTATAAATCTTATTTCTGCTCAGCGTTACAAAAATATCGTTACAAAAATTTGCAATACAGACACGTGGAAAATATTTTAAATACATCTTTTATTAATTGTACTTAATAAAACAATAAAAACAATATGACCTTCCGAATATCACGAATATCAACAAAGCTGATCAGTTGGACGAAATACTCGTAGAATTAAAGTCGAAAATTTGAGCTGATCTCAATACGGGTCGTAAAGATTTTGAAATAACCTAAGAAGTGACAAATATTATAATTGGTCACACAATCAATGCAAATTACTTACAAGGAAACATATTCAGATGGGAAAATCCGATTTTGATAAAACTTATGGAAGCGACTACATTTATTATTTATTTATTTTAACTTTTGTTAAAATTTTCTTGCTCGACTATATTTCCCATTGAAAATACATAATTTAAAAAAAAATCGAATTTTTTCGACCACTGGTTTCTGAAATATCTCAAAAAAAAAGATTTTGACCCCCAACTTTGAGGCCAGAAGAACTATAAGCTCTCATAAGTTTCATCAAAATCGGATTTTCGCATCTGAATATGTTCCCTGTTTAGCGAAAGTGCACGGGCAGCGAGTAAACCAAAACATACTATTCAAAGTATTATCGACAGATTTGGATGACGAAAAACGGTTCAAAATAAAAGAAGATCTGGATCTCCACGAAAGATAAACAAGTATTATCGACGACTAATTATTTGCAAAGTTAACCCTCTATGGGCCGAATTTTGTTCTTAAATACGAACAAATGTTTGCAACGGAAAATCAGCAATTATAAATCTATATATGCAGATTAAAAGAAATTTACAAGTTTAAACAATTTTATTATAATTTGTAACTTTATAACATTGCACAAACAATGGCTTACGATGTGTGTATTTCCATGCATAAAACCTTAAGCGTGAAATTCCATAAAACAGTTTGCACTTGGCGTTAAACATAGATATACGTTGCATTTGAATCATTTTGTTTCTGCAACTCCTTTGTTGGATCACACTGCAGTGCATATGTATTGGTATAGTCAACTATGTCACTTATAATTTCACTGTCAAATAGTTTTCGAAAATGGATCACAGAGCAACTATTACTCCTCTGGGATACTGAATGCTAAACAATTTTTTGTGATCCTAAATTTTCCTTATTCGATGATGATTCGATTTTAAATTCATCGTAACTGTCAATAACATTTATGCGTCGTTAGATAAATACTACTGGATGATCATCATTGGACTTAGAATCTAATAAAGAATCTTCGGATCTACTACCGCTAATGCGTCTAATTCTAGTTCCTCTATTACTTTTATGTGATTATGTATCTATATTATGGGTATATAATATATAACTCTGAAAATAGAGAAAGCACAAGCGGTATCCTAAATACAGATAGCCCTCCTACGACACGGTTTCGCTATAACACGATTCATAAATTGCGGGAACCCTCCTACAACACGGCATCCTATAACACGGTTTCGCTCTAACACGATAAGAAAATTACAAAAACCTTTGTACAATACTGTACTTCTACAGCCGTGGCGAGGCTTGCCGTCTAAAGATACAGAAATTGTTGGCATATTAGAACTTGCTAAATCAATCGGAGGCGAAGGTTTTGTGGATATGGCTATTAAGGACGTTCAAGATTTATTAATGGAAGAAGAAGTTGACGAAGCGGATTTGATGGAAATGTTATTCGTAGCTGTAAATCAAATCGATTCTGAGGACACTACAGATAATAATTTAACATTAAAAAATTACAAGAAGGCCTAAGCTTAGCTGAAAATCTCGAGTCATTTTTCTTGAATGCAGACCCTTCCGCTGAAAGAAGCCGAAAATTCAAAAGGGAGCTACAAAACTGTCTAGCTCCATACCGAGAAATTTACAATGACCTGGTAAGAACCAGCAAGCAAAGTAAAATTACAAATTTTTTAAAGAGGGAAGAAGATGCAAGAATTTTAAATGAAGAAAAAAGTTCTGAAAGTGAAGGCGATATCATTCCACCGAAAAAACATTCTCGGATGATTATACTGAGCAGTGACAACGAAGAAATTTATTAAAGTTGTGTTAAATTAAAATAATATTTTTTGTTTTTTTTGTTCTATGTTGTACACATGTTTATATTTTTAATAAAAATTAAGTTGTTTATATAGAATTAAAAAAAAATTGTTTTTAATAAATTTTCGGAACGAAACCCCCCTTTTTGTACTGGCTCAGAGTCTCATAGAACACGGTTTCATACAACACGGCATTTTCTAGGAACCTATCTACCGTGTTATAGAAGTTTTACATGTATATGTATACCAAAATCTATCATAATAGCCTACTGTACCTGAAAGTCGCAAAACTGTATCATTCACAAATATTAACAAAATGATTATTGAAATAGCAAACAAATAAGTTGTTATTGATATGCAAATCCAAAGCTATTATGTATGCTTTGTTTTGTTTAATAAATAGAAGCACAAATAATGTAAATTGCACAAGATGGTTCCATTGGTTTCTATCTGCAGACAATTTGTAAGGCATTTACTTTGATATTTCAGGTCGACGGTGCTGCCAACCGTTATTAATATTGTTATTTGTTACCTCAGCGATATTACATAATTTAGACGTACACGTTATCTTATCCTAAAATCATTTCGTAAAATGTTGATATATTGACATGTGACGCGAATGTTACATGGTCCATAGAGGGTTAAGCAAAATCCACGTAGAAATGGCGAATGAATTGCTACAAACTTTAGTACAACAATGGTATGTATGTCTCGGTTAGTATTGTGTGTCACTACTTTCGAAGTAGTGGGTATCGCCATAGGGTTGCACGGAAAAAGTGTTTTGTAAATAACGTACACCATAAAAAACTATTAGAATTTGGTAAACAGTAGATTTACACCCCACTGCAATATCGGAAGAAAGTAAACTTCACAGACGAACGTAAATTCAAAATATTTGGGATAAAAAATCAGTTCACAGTATAGAGACAAAAAGGTACTCGGCTTAACTAGAGAAATTTGCAACCCTTGACGAAACACGGCAAGGCTCTATATCAATCGAAGGTTGCGAGAGTGTAGCTGTGAGTGCAGCATCTATATTGACATCCTTCAAAATCTCTCCCATTCCAGTGCAAATAAAACGGGACATAACAACGATTTTATATTCCACCCCCAAGACAACGATGCAAAGCATTCTGCATACAACACGAGGCAATGAATTTTATATAACACACTAAAATACTCGAAGACTTCGCCGTAATCACCAGACACTTCCACCGAACATGTATGGAATTATTTGGTGGAAGGAATTCGTGGTCGTAATATTGCATTTAAATTTGAACTTAAATTATATTGGAAGTTTAATTCTGGAGCATTTAATATTAAGAAATTGGTATGAGTGTTCAACGATCGAAGCCTATAGAATATTAGAACATCGCAAACCCTTGGAAAACGTCGAATGCCAAATAAAAATTTTGCCTGCTTCGCACAAGTTTCATTTGCTACATTGGTAGAAGTGATCAGCGTTATTAAAAACAATTGTTAGTTATTGGATAATGAAGTTTTCACCTCGTAATAAAATCTGTTTAATTTCTGTAGTAATAAATTGACGTTCAATGATATTAATTTTACGATAATCGGCGTAATGGCGTTTAAACAACTTTTACATCACTGTAGTCCTCTTTATTTGGTAAAGACTGTGGTTAGAAAAGTATTTAAATAATTTCGAAAACAGCTTGTTCAACGGTCAAAGCTTATAGAATATCCAAAATCACAGACCCTTCAGGTATATCGACAAACTAATTGAATGTTTTAAATTACACAAGCTGGTCTGCTGATTTCATCCGTCCTGTAAACACTTCAAACAATACCAATCCCGTCGTAGCAAACAATTCTTCCGAAAAGCCATTTATTTCTTTAGAATTTTAAGTATTTTATTTTAATACGACTCATAAACTGGTCACTAGACATCGAATCACCATCAATTTCCCAATTACTCATTTTTTTCGTTTCTTTTATGTATGACGAGGCGCTTTTTCGAGTTTATTACCTGCTACGGTTGATTCTCGGAACACGCCGAATCTCTGTATGTCACTCAAAGGTACGAATTGTAACTATGGTTGACCTTTCGTCTGAGTGGGCACTGTACCCTTTTCTTGTAATGTTAAGACCAATCAGCTAAGATTGACGGTTTCCCTCACTTCACCCGAAAAATCTCGAATCCACGAATCATCTTGTTTCATATCATATCAAACCGTTATACACTCACACATTTTGAAAATATCTCCCAAATCGTACACATCACCATCAAAACTTGTAATCGTTGTTACATTGTCTTGTTAGAATTTAAAATACAGAATTTACTTTATTGTTGCAACTACATCTCATAATTTCTTGATACATCAAAGTACTATCCCTATCATCTAGCTGGATAATAGGGAATTTGCGTTGGGCACAACAGTAACATTGCGTGTTACAGCAAGAGAAAATAATTAGTTCTCCGTTTCAAATGGAATATTCTGCACAATTACTAGACTGCGCATTTTTATGCAAAATAGAACTGCATAATGATACTGCAAATTGTGAATCCAACGCCAAAAGAACTGTTCCTCTTTCAAGGCCAAACAGTCATCGAGGCATTTTCGTACATTTTCGTTAGTTGAGAAGTGCTGTTCAGCAAGTGCTTGTCCCATCGATGCAAATAAATAATAATCGGATGGGGCCAAGTCTGATGAGTAAGCCCTATGTGAAAGTAAATCCTAACTAAACGCCTCAATTGTTTTCTTGATCGGTTTTGCTGTGTACAAAGGTACATTATCATGAAGCAAAATCACTTTGTGCTGCCTTTTTTGATTTCTGACCGTTTTTCACGCAAAGCTAGATTCAAATCGATCATTTGTTGTAGATAGCGTTCAATATAAGTGGATCACACTCTTTTTATCCCACCAAATATAGAGCATTGTCTTCCGTCCTTAGCGATTTGGCTTTACAGTCGATGTCGATGGTTAGCCTGGAGTTATCTATGATCTTTTACTCATAAGATTCTCGAAATATATCCACTTCTAATCGCCAGTCACGATTCGATGGAGCAATGACCTTCTTTTGTACCTGCAGAGCAGTATTTTGCAAGTGGTTTTCCTGTTTTCTTGCTGTCTTTCATTCAGTTCATGTAGAACCCATTTTCTTATCTTCTGGATTTTTCACTTTGCTTTCAATCGTATCGCGGCAGATTCTCGTGTCACGTTTAATTGATCCGCGAGTTGTTATTGCGTATGAGCGTCAGTCTCATCCAACAATTCGTTGTCTTCAAACTTTTCCGGTGGTCTTCCACGTTCTTCGTTTCTCGCATTGAAATCGCCACTTTTGAATTTTTTAAACCACTCAAAAAGCACTGTGAGTTATCAAGAGTATGCTCACCGTAAGCTTCGACAAGCATTCGATGCGATTCTCAGCAGTTTTCTTCAAATGGTAACAGAAAATCAATGCTATCCGACAATTGTAGTTTCCAGGCTCGAATTTCGACATGTTCAACGCTATTAAAAATTATGCTATTAAATGAAACTTGTGTGGTTATGAGTTGAAAATCTTGATCAGATATCAAAACAAGAAGATGGCGTCAATGGTGCCGTTGGACGATAACTACATAGACAGGTAACGGCACGTATTGGAAAATTCTGGTTTCATATTTATAAACCTGGTATCAGCACTTAAAATTCTCTTTTTGAGGCTAAGACTTGCAAAACAAAATTTCATTTAATTGTTCATACCAATCGAGCACATATATTGTTACTGTTAAATCTTGTATAATTTATCTCTGGATATTGTTAGAACTATAATAATAAACAAGCAATTGTTTTTAATATTTATTATATTTAATTAATGCAACAGAACACATAATGGATAATATAACGAATGCACATTGCGAGGGATACATGAAAACGACTGTGATCAGGAACTCCGATATTTTTCGATGGTCTTCCACGTTCTTCGTTTCTCGCGTTAAAATCGCCACTTTTGAATTTTTTAAACCACTCAAAGCACTGTGATTTATCAAGAGTATGCTCACTGTAAGCTTCGACAAGCATTCGATGCGATTCTCAGCAGTTTTCTTCAAATGGTAACAAAAAATCAAGTCTGTCCGCAAATCGCAGTTTCCAGGCACAAAATTCGACATGTTCAATGCTATTAAAAACTATGCCGACGTAGGAAACTTATGTGGTTGTGAGTTAAAAATCTTCATCAGATGCCAAATAAGATGATGGCGTCAATTACGCGATTTGACGGTGTACTACATTGACAGCTGTCGCCGCGTATGCTATACATCTGTATATACATCTGATATATGATATATGATATACATCTGTACGTAACGTCCACAACCTGGTGCGTTAGTTTAGGGTAAATCGGTCAGAAGGGTACACGGAAAATGTCGCTAAGACTCTTACATTCGAGAAACCGACCCATTTACGGGCCCCTAGCGCTATAGGTGGGCCAAGGCCTACGTCAAGTGCCATTAAGAGTGGTACGGTCGAGTTGTTTCCCTTATGAAAACTCGCTGATACTTTTTAGCCGTACCCGAGTTGTAAAGTAATAAATTCGTAAAAGAGGCTTTAAGTGACATTCTCAACAATCATATTGACTAAATCGACCGCAGCGTAAACCCAGGTGGAAATTAAAGCTGACGACGCAACAATCATTGTTCCGTTCGTATCGAGGAACAGTACGTTCGAAGGCATTTGTTTGCAAAAGTCTCCCACAGGTCAATTAGAAAAACGTGACAATGCCCATTCGAGTGGCACGTGAATGGCCGTATTGCACTGCAATCGATGTCGGGCCGAAAGGAGCCTTACATGCGGCCGTCGATGGTCTCCACCGACTTGCAGGACAATTAGGCCATAAAATCATCCGCACCATTATGCGCGGGTTTTAGAACACCGCCGCGCTAATCCGAGGTACCGTCCTTTCTTCCAAATTTTTAATTAACATCGACAACCCGAAGTAGAGGCTTCCTCCTCCACCGTGGAGGAACGTTCGAGGAAGATCCTCCCCTTTAGGTCAAAAGTAACGAATAAAATGCTGTATGCAACGTATTGACTTCATCCTTAATTTCGTTACACAATTGACGCGAAGGGAAGAGGAAACCAACTTCGGAAAAAGCAGAAAGACACGTTTTGACTGTTGGCTCGGAAGCATTAGTAACACTTTGACTGCCATGTCACCCACATATGGGTGACAGAGTAATTTTTCCATTTTTTTAAATAAATTTGTACATTAATATGTACGATAGGATAACTAATATACTTAATATGTCGAAGGATAACTATGTATCGTACATTTTAAATTTTTAATTGTTGATTCATCAAATAAATTACTTTGATTTTGTGGAAATTTTGAGGTTGTTGTTCTGGCAGTTAAAGTGTTAAATCGTTTTCACTGTCGAGTCGAAAACACTAAGAAACGTTTTGACTCTCCAGTCAAACGCATCGAATTGTTTAAACCTGCGAGCCGTGAAAAACCTTGTCAAGTATCGTTCGAGTTGATCAAAGCTGGAATCTTTTGACCATCGTTCAAGTCATAAGACAAGATCTATTTGACTAACGTTCGAGTCGAATTAAGAATCTCACTAAATACATCATCGTTTCGGAGCGTATAGTACGTTCTGCCATAGATCCATTAACTTCTAATCTTTCAACTTTTCGCATCTTGTAAAACGGTCCACCGGAAAACTTTGAAACAGCCGTCCAGTATTAATTTGGCCAACAACATTGATGAGGATCGAAATAGAATACGAATCGTTCGTCGCTTTACTCAAATATCGAAAATCACCACCCGTTTTACAAATGCAATTGCGAAATCGGAAATTTACAACTCGAATCGGATTACGACCTTGCGAAAAGGGATGTACAATTATTGTATTTTTGTATTATTAAAGTATCAGAATATCATAAGTCTATCAGTTTACTAATTTAGTTTTGTTTAAATTATTAACTATTGTCAGCGTTATTGTTTGTGTTACCCAAATAGCACAAAGATATCTTTTATGTACATCTCATGTTCCTCCGTGACGGTCATTCCGTACATTCTACAGACATCTCGATAACGTCCACATGTTACCCACACATCTTCGTTACATCCTGTAAACGTCCTAAGAAGGTCCCACTTACAAAATAAAACGTCTTTAGCATGTATTGTATCAACTATTCCGTTTCAAAATTCGTATTTGCGTGGCCACATTCAGTGAATCACTTTAATATTCGGACACTATACAATTTTCACTTTGCCGCATTGTAATTCTGTTCACGATGAAGAAAAAAAAATGAATTCTAAACTATATTACTGTATAGGGTCTAGTTAATAAAAGCATATTTTTTATTTATATAATTACTAACGTTTATTAAGTATTCTATTTTAAACGAAACAATGTCTAGTTTTAACGTGACAATAATATTCGGACACTTCGAAATGTAACAATTTGCGTGAGCTAGTGTGACATTTAATGCGATTGTGATGTATGTTTACAAACATTACAGTCTGTGTAAACTGTCTCGAGCCTCAGAAAATCAGTTGTGTTTAGATATTCACTAAGTTCACTGATAATAATCGGACGTAAGAGAAACACTTTATACAACATACGCTAACTTGTCATTTTTCACAATGCAAAAGGCGAATCGTAAGGGAAAATTGCAGCAATGCTTAAAATTAGTAAAAGTACAGTGTGAGGTACTATTAAAAGATTTAAGTATGAAGACTGAATACAATCTATTCCGCAAAGAGTCCAACCAAAAATTTTGGACACGTCAGATAAAGGAAAAATTATAAGAAAAATAAAGAAAGATCCTACATTAAGTGCACCAAAATTAGCTGCCGAATTATTAGAAGAGACAGGAAAGAAATTGCACCTCCAAACAATACGCAGAGTGTTCGATTCCGAGAAAGGGTCCGCTTACCCTCCCGTCTCGCGCATTAAGAAATCTATAGTCTTGCGATATGTTCAATCTTTAGAAATCGTTAGTCTTTAGAATTCTTTAATCTTTAGAAAACGCGCAAACAATACACGCAAGCCGACACGAGAATCGGCTACGATATTGTTCCCGAAAGGGTCCCTTTTCCGATTTTAAGCCTACTTCGTAATAATTGGAAGTAATGCTAATCAGCGAGTGCCTCATCAAAGGCATTCGATGGTTCGAGCACTGGCATTGGAAAAGGGGCAATAAATTCATTCCGGGCGTTTCTCGACCAGGTACCGTTCGCGAGGTACGGCGAGGGTCCGACGGAATTGGAATACGTGCAGGCCAGGTCGACATACGCGGCGGCCCAGGCATCATTAGACCAGCCGAACGTGTCGACCATTCGAATCCTTTACAAAGGACACAATTACACCAAGTGCCTGCATAAGCGACGACCAAGGCAACGGACGCCTTGAGTCGGACGTGCCGGACACTTGGGGCCTTTCATACGCACATAGCAAATTGTAACCCTCTTGGGCCTTTGTCAGCGGACTCAGGCGCAAGGGTGCAATAAAACACGAACCCAGGCCACACGGGCCAAAAAATGAATTAGCGAATTCTGGGAACTCGTCAACCCCTCGAATGTTCCAACGGGAACTTTCAAGGTCGACTGGAAATGGAGACTTCCTCCTCCACCAACGAGGGTGGTGCGAGAAGATCCACCACCTCCAGTCAACCAACGAATGGGGATGATTTTTCCCCCAAAAACGCACCTCGCAGGCCTCATGCGTCAAGTATAAAGGTGACGGTCCCAGAAACGCGCTCGTCTTTATTCGTCTTCTCCTTTATCGTTTTACTTTACGCACGAAGGTCTTTGCGCGTCTCGTTGTCATGTCTTTTACATCGCACGTCTTACTTTGAAACGAAATACGCACGTCTTAGTCTTCTTTACGTAGAAGTCTCATTCTCAATCGCACGATTATACGCACGCAGCGTCTTCACACATTTCGCATTAGTTACAAAGTCTCGTCTTTTATACGCGCATATATACGTCTTACAAACGTATCAACTTGCTACAAACGAGCATCAATCGTTATTATTGTACGCGACATAACGCATCGTTTCTTGTTAACCCGCACCGAATTCACTGTTTCGAGATTATCTAATTAGTCGCCCAAAGTTAATTCGGCCGGCGACAAAGGTTGTTATAAATATTAGAATTAAAGCAAATCTTTCTTTCTACCCAACGAACGCGTAATCATTTACAACAACGTGAATTACGACACAGAGCATTAAAAGAATGTGGTTATAATGGACGAGTTGCTCGGAAAAAATCGTATGTGAATGAATATGTGTATACCTGAATATTTAAAAAAATAATTTACGTAAATGTGCAATAAAAATGGAGATTCAGAATACATGTAAGTATTATCAAGATAATGACCCAAAGCATAAAGCACGTATCGTAAAGGAATATTTGCTGTATAATTGTCCAAAATTATTACAACCGTCACCTCAGTCCCCAGATCTGAATCCTATAGAGAATTTATGGGATGAACTAGACCGACGAATTAGAACAACTGCAATAACATCTAAAGAAATGTTAAAAGAATGATTGAAAGAGGAATGGAATAATATTAGTACAGAATAATAAAAAAAAATAATTTGCAATATGCCTCAACTATTAAAAGAGGTCATTCGTTACGAAGAACATCCTACACGATATTGAATTAATTTTCGTTTGCAAAAATTAGTACAAAAACTATCAGTTTTTAAAAGTGTCCGAATATTATTGTAACGTTGAAACCAGACATTGTTTTGTTTAAAATAGAATATTTAATAAACGCTAATAATTATATAAACAAAATTTATACTTTTATTAACTAGACATTATGTAGGAAGGTAATTTAGATTTAACTTTTTTTTCCTTCATCGTGAACAAAATTACAATGCGACAAAGTAAAAATTTTATAGTGTCCGAATATTAAAGTTAACCACTGTGTGTAGACGAAGCCTGCCTGTAAAAGCTACAGTGAGCAGTGCCACCGAAGGAGGCCAATCGAGGCTACCCGACACCCCAATAGTCGATACGTGGCCTGAAAACCTTCGCGGTCGCTGATTGGTCCCAACCAGGTCCCAAATCTTATATAAATGGCGACCGAATTTCGCGCTATGAACAGTCTTAACACTTTGCTGACCGGCAATTTTAGACAGAAACTATGCCATGTCACCGGCTATTATTTTGTAATTGAATATAGAAGTAAAGTAAAACATTCCAAATAAACTCAAATAAATTTTATTTATATGTAATGAAATGGAATTAAACTTTGGACATAGTTTTCACATAACTTTTAAAATATTGCGCAAAGTTGTTGCAATATTCTATATCGCCCTGGGTTTCATAAATTCAAATAGATAATGCAAATGCAATGACGAGTTAACTCGTCATCGGTCACCAATGTGTTAACAGTGTCGTAGAGCAACGCTGAACCACGGTCACTCGCCAGAAATCCAATAAACGCAGAAACATCAATTCTCACAGAGTACATTCTCCAAACCCTAATCGAGACATAGCAACTTGCCTGTGTGTGTGTCATTCCGTGTCATCCGTCCAGCTTCGGAACGGAACGCGGTGCGCAACACCAAAATTCTCAGAACGTTTTCTATATGTCCATGAATAACATCTGTTCACAGCGTCGAGAATTTTATTGTTATACATGTTTTTGCGATAAATTTTACGTACAAAATGTAAAAGATATAATAAAATTTAATGTATATAGGAATGGAGACGATCCAATTCAACGTTAGGGCGAACCGCTGCGAGCATCAAACACAGTACGAGAGCGAACGATAAAGAGCGTCGAGATTACATTATATCGGATAGTTTTAAGAGACAAGCATAAAGGGAGCGAATGTGAAGTCAGTCTTTTACCGGCGATCGTGATATACAGTTCTAAGCTCTATCGTGCCTTTAACTTTTAACCCGTTCAATTATTTGTTGTATACTTGATAACCGTGTACGCGCCAGCGCATTCAGATTACTAAGCAATAGGTACATCATCGTAAATATCTGAGTCACTAGAACGAAAACAACCCTTAGACCTTTTCCACGTCACTCATTCCACGTCGTACCTTTTCCACTCCTTTCCACATTTTCCTTCAAAAAACTAGATATATATAGCAGCACTCCAAAACATCCTCAGCTTTTTCCCGTGCGAAGTCAAATTCGAAACTCTACGTGTTATACATTACCTCGCCACAGTGAACATCGCTTAAGCAAAACTCTCTCAATTTTTATAAAAACGTTGCACTCGATTTACAACATATTAACCCTCTATGGACCGAATTTTTTTCTTAAATATAAAAAACTGTATGCAACGGAAAATCAACAATAACAAACCTACAGTCCGCGACAATAGAATAGCACACCCCGTAAAATTTGTTAATTCTTATTTATTAAAGTATAAAACTATAATTTTGAATATGTAGACAGGTACACGTAACTGTTGAACACCAAATAGCGCTAAGTTTCTATATACAAGGATGGTCCTTTTTGTTTCATCTGCAAAAATGTGTATATCTTGATAAACCGGTGCGACAAAATAATAGCACATTACTGCAATTAATTAACATTTATGCATACATACGAAGGGAACTCAATATTTAATATTTTGTAGATCCTCCAGAGTTTTTTATAACCGAAATTATTCGCTTTGGAATAGACTTGAATAATTTTTTAATCCTTTTCTGCTTCATTCGTTCCCATTCGAGTGCAATGCACTCTTTTAATTCGTTTACGTTATTAAACTGTTTCCCTTTAGCATAAACTGCTCTAGCAAGGTCTCCCCAACAGTTTTCTATAATATTCAAGTCAGGGGAACGAGCTGGCCATTGCAAGACTTGAATATTTTCCGTCTCGAAGAATGCTTTCACAACCTTTGCGGTGTGAACCGTTGCATTATCCTGCTGGAATATGTGTTTTTCCCCGGAAATTCAGGTTGCGTGTGTGGTTATTTGTTCACGGATTAACATTAGATATTTCACGCTTTCATTTTTCCACTGATAAAATTAGTATCCGTCTTTCCATAGTAGCCGATACCGGCCCACACCATAAATCCTTGGCCACCCATCTGGCGACGGATCAAAAACATTTTTTCTTTACGTAAGTCGTGGTAATAATAACTCCACTCGTCAGGTCCATCGAGATTAAACTTCTTTTCGTTGGTGAACATGACTTTTCTCCACTTCTTCCTCCAGTGAGCATGTTGCTCTGCGAACTGCAGCCTTGCCTTCTTATGCGCTTCGGTTAGAGGCGGTTTTTTTTTTAAGTTTCCTTCGCTGCAGGTGCTTAGATCTTTGCAGGACACATTACACATTTCTGACGTTTGTTTGTACGCCTGCTGCTTCAGCAATCTGCCTGGTAGTCATTGGTGCATTCGATGCTGCCCTTAGAATAGCACGTTTCTCTCGTGCTGATAGTGCCGCAGGTCGTCCAGGAAGTTTTGTATTACCGTATTTCTCGGGGTTTTTCAAATAATTCATGACAACCTTCCGGCTTCTATGAATTACTTTCGCAATCTTTGAAATAGAAACATTTTCTTTAGATAGTGTCATAATTGTTTTCATTTCACTATCTGTTAACTTCTTTCCATGACCCATTTTTTTAGAAGTTTTCCGCAATAATTCACCACACTATATATCAAATACTTAGCCACCTTCCTTTGCTCGTGGACAACTGAGAAGTGAGAGTGTAGCATGTGTGCTATTATTTTGTCGGATTACGTTTCCATGAAATCTACCATAACAACGATTCTAAGAATTTAGGGGCAGTGTTTACGTGTCAAAGTCACTAAGATGGATATATAAGAAGTAACTCAAGAAGCATATGGATTGAACGCTCTCATTTCTGTTTTATTTTTAAAATACTACGAAATTTAGAAGGTGTGCTTTTCTATTGTCGCGGACTGTACATCCTAAGGACGTACTAAGGATGTCCCAAATGAACACAGGACGTTCGGGCATGAATTGAGCTTGAATCGAACGTATGGTGTTATCTGGGTAGTGTACATAGCGTGTCGACCGTAAACAAATGTTGTACGTGAATATTTTAATTACGACGCAACATATAATGAATCAACGTGTTTAACTAATGAATGGTTTCGTGAAATTGTAGTATGTGTTTGTAACTAATTTGTAAATATTTAATTACGTTTTTATAATTTACATTTACGTGATTTTCGGGAAAACACGTCACCAATTTGCTGCCCCATTATTTGCAAACCATTCCACTGAATTTACATCAGTAATGCTTCGCAATTAAAAGCGTAAATCACGAGACATCGATCAATTATCTGATTCTAGTGATCATAATAATAGAAATGACCGTATTAAACTGGATGTATGTATTAGATGAGTGCATTAGTTTAATTAACGATATCGTATCTCAAAATGTTGTCTAAATGATTCTGTCAAGTTAAAATCTAAATGCTGTTTGAACCGAAGGGCGATCGTTATGCAACTAAATTCATATTGCAGAGAATGTAAGGAGCAATTTAACAGCGAGTTATCATTACAAAGCGACGCGGCAGACTGTTAGTTTAATTAACGATGTCGCGTTCAGAACGTTGTCTGTTGGGCAATGGGATTTAATTTACACCCTCCTTTATATTTTTTATCACACTTGATTTATTAATATGGAAGGTGTATCTTTTATAATATCTCTCTCTCGAGTAACACACGCAGACTGTCGAAACTGAACTAGAACTGATTTCACCTTATACAGTGGGGGACAAAAGTATTCGTACACTCTTCAAACCTAAATAACTTTTTTAAGATTGGACCAAACGTTTTGACTTTTTTTTGAGCAATTAGTTGCATTGATTTAATAAATGATATACAAAATAAATTTTGTAAATATTGGAATTGATGTGAATTACATGACTAATAAAAAAGGAACTTTTTAAATATTTTTTAGATCTATGATAGTTATACGCATGCAGAAAAATTCATTAAAATCGATCGACGTACACACGAGCTACGTGCCATCGAAAATGGTGAAAATCGCAATTTTTCACGATTCTTGATCAGTTTCTGCTTAAACTACAGAAATTCTTACATCTTTCTACGCGTGCCATTTTTTCCCGCGTTAATCGATTTCGGTGAGATTTTCTGCATGTGATTTCAGCATATGTTCTCTCAAAAAGAGTGGGTGGACTAACGAAAATCTACGAATATTCACTGGGCCCTACGATTCGCTGGGGGCCTGTACAAGTGAAGACAATTGGGGACAGATAGTGGGAATGCTTGGGCATTTCCAGGGGTGACCAAATTTGCCGATCCAGGAAGTGCACCCACATCTGCCAACAATTTACGTTAACTGGTGGAAAAACCCGATCGCCTCGAAAAGCGTAGTTCAAGAAGTCACTTGTACAGCCTTCGACATTTTATGGCCAAAGGGTTGCCTCGAGTCGAAAAAGGTGCAGCCCCTGTACTTTAGGTAGGCCGACAATGGTCGCCAGATGTGGCCGTAACAGGCCCACACCGTAGCCTTAAGAATCTAATGTCAAAGAACGAAGGCCCAGGGTAACAATAGCGACCTCCTAATATAAAACTTTATCTAGCTCTTATTCTTCCACCTTCTTATCGAAATCTAGGGTTCGTGAAGCAAAATATGAGTTTATCAGGGGTATCATAATCACCAACAGCAAACCTTTTGAACTAACGTGAACACTTGTTCACCATCAATACATATCCATAAATACCGCAAATTTTCTTTGTTTTTACAATTGCCTAAAATCCTACATAAAAATGAAAAAGTATACAATGACAAATATGATCCTCGGAAGGTACGAACGCTGCCATTTTATTACAGGGCAGTTAAAAAATGTATACTTCTTAGAATATTTAAATCGCAGTCGGCTTTACTGAAAATTGTAAAAGAATAAATGTTCCCTCGTCAACGATCGGGATAGAACTAAAGGCAAAAAATGACTGTTATTAGTTTAGGTAGAAATGTATAGACTACTTAACCCAGACCTGTTTAGGTATTAATGCGTGTTGTGACATCACCACCGAAAGGTCAAACGCGCCTAGCCGGTTCTCCATCAGATTAAACGTTATACCTGCAAAGAAAAGGGTGTAACGTAAAAATCGGTTCCAAACTGATCGATTACTTTATGACTGTCATACTCTAATAATTTCGACTCCGACAGATGGACACCACGTGCGACAGGTTTACCAAAAACGACAAACAGACAAACAATTATAAACCACGCCATGGACAACCAAAAATAATGCGCATACAGTCTTCCTTGACAATTTCTTATTCCTCGACGTATCGTCTTTCTAACATAACCACATCCGATTAAAAAACGCTATATTCCTCCAGCTACAACTACTATTTACCATCCGGAGACCTTATTTGGAATGTTTGTTCCGTCCGAATTGCTGCTGGTACAAGGCAATAACGCTCCAATTTACAATAGATTAATGTATTTTGCATTCGCAAATACACTATTGTTTTTAAGGATTTAAAGTTTCAAAAGTCCCAACGTTCTAAGAGTTCAAAGTTCTAAATTATCTCAATTTGTCCTAGTCCGAAGTTCTAAATTATCTCAATTTGTCCTATTCCGAAGTTATAAATTATCTCAATTTGTCTTAGTCCGAAGTTCAAAATATTTTATAGATGTGTACTAATTCATGGTTCTAAAGGTTTTATACATAGATGTGTACTAGTTCGTGGTTCTATAAGCTCTATAGATGTGTATTAGTTCGTGGTTCTAAAGGTTCAGTGGTTTCTAGTCCTACAATCCACAGAATTCCTCTTGGTGCGTCCCTACCAAAGTTCGGAAAATGATTTTTCCTTTGGTAGGGATAAATGGAGGACAAATCACCAGTTTGGGGCGTAATCCTAAATTGTGCAACGCCTACTAACTTCCAAATTTTGTTTTCTCACGAAGCCTTGTAATACCTTGCACAAAGATCCCTTGTTCAAGGATCTCTCCTCGAAACTGATGTCGCCTTTCCACTGCGGGTGGGTCCGCGATGCGTCGATTGTCGTTCAGTCGAGTACAGCTACTCTGTTTCCCATTTCGAAAACAAAATGCTTAACTTCCAGCTGTACCCAAGTCCGTAACTAATTCTTCCGGTCTAGCATTCCCATAAATATCTAAAAAACGACAGTGTATCACTTGATCGCAGCAAAGACCCAGACGCAATGTCTAGACAATTCTAGATTCTCCTTTTTGGAAAAGGAAAGCGAAGCTCGATAGGTTTCGGTCGCTGGAAGGTGCACCATAATTCGAATCGAATATATCGGTAAGATCGCTACTAATACAATAACAAATCTTTAATATTTATTATTTTTTTCTGGAACTTTCACCAGCATATTCATGGCATTTTTCTGATTAAAATGGTACCAAATGAGATGTAATTCTTTAGGAACACGATTCGTGAGATAACGACTCTGGTTGTTATAATGTGACAAAATATAATAAATATTTACTTGCAGTGCTCTCAAATAAAAAGTTGTAAACGGAATACAAGGAAGAGTTGTCGAATAGCGAGCACGATGTTGATTCAACGACAGTACACAATATTCTGCCTGGTCGAAGGTTTTTCTCATCCCCATCAAGGGCTTTCCGAAATGTTTAACCCCTTGGCCTACGATTTATTTTCTGATAACAATGACTAAATTTTCTTTATCCTCCGCGAAACGATAAAAAGAAAAGTGAAATTTGTAGTTACCGTGTGCGTAGCTATTCTCCGCCGATTGTATAATAGAATACAAACAATAGAATGTTATTTCGGTTTAAAGAAAATGAAGGAAACACATATTTAACGGATTCCCCTTCGAAATCTTGATCACGGGTCTGACTCGTTGTTATAGGGCAAGAGGTTAAAGGAAGAAGAAAATTCCCCTCTTTTCAAATAAAAAGGAAAAGTTATTTTCCAGAATAAGTATCTGAGGAAGTCCTTCTCTCAAGGACAACGAAGCGACTGGCCCCTAGGTCTGAACAATGTTACGTTAATGGCTAATTCAATGAATTTTAAAAAATTATGAAATAATCACCGATGAGTGATGTGTTACTCAAACACGACATAATCGAGGTGAAGACTGACAGAACACGTCGAGACTTAGAAAGAACGCAAAAGGCAGAAACCAAGAAAACGCGAAATTAGAATTTAGAATTCCGAAATCAACAAATCGAGCAATAAAAATCAGAAATCACGAGAATGCGAAAGAAGGCACATCGAATACAAAACGGGAAATAGAAATCAGAAATCACCAGACCCCGACAAAAGCCACATCGAATACAAACCGTTACACACTTGGAAATCGCAAACAATTTTACTATCGTGCAATAAAGCGTACACAGAGTCAACCAGTGTCGTTTATTACCCGAACGCGGTGCTCAATATCGCTTGGTGTATATTGAAAGAGGAGAACAATCATGAATTTGTTGCCTTCATATGCAATACGCAATACTAGATGGAGTGAAACTTTCATTAAAAACTGTGACAGTGAAAAGGACATGTAATAATGGGTATACTGCTATAAATATGAAACAAATTTTTAAAATATCCTACTTATGCATAAAATCTCGGTACATCATCAGATTTATTCAGTTAAAAACGATAAAGGTTCGAACATGTTTAACCTCATTTAATTTAAAATCGATCGATTAAAACGTTTCAATGATGAATACATTTATAATACATTAAATTTTTATTCAAAGTTACAAACTGAAATATTCAGTTATATTCGTGCATTGTGCAGCTCGTACACATCAGTAGCTACTTTATATGTCTCAAAAGATGACAAAATGTTAATATCAGAATATACAGGGTGTTTTGTCTAAAACAGGACACCTAAATATCTCTACTGCCTCTGAAAATACGAAAAATGTTGCTAACGTAATCTAAATGGTTTCAAAAGACGAATCAGATGGAAGAATCGTTTTTTGTAAATTGTAATTTTTTAATCGTTTCTCCAAGGTCACTCGTGTTTTTTTACACATATACACACAGTTTTTGTTGTTGTATGTTATAGCTAACATTACTGTGCACACATCCATGTTTAATAGCACGACCTTGAAATGACCGTGAACTCTAAAATTTGCTAATTAATGCAGAACTTACTTTCAGCGACATTTCAGATTTCAACGGTAACAGGAATTCGACCATGAACTTGAACTTGTAAATAATCACATTTATTACTGCAATAAATGTTCGAAATGATGTCCTTCCGTTGTGATACATTTCGTTAGGCGAAAGACGACAGATTGTACAGCTCTTTCGATGATTTCAGGTTTCATATCGGCACATGCTGCAATTATTC
>CM052084.1:2445881-2500590 GCA_028453745.1 Agapostemon virescens
GTGCAAAATGAATTAATATTACCTATGTTATACTGTGTTAACGTACTGCCGAAGCGGGGTCGAACAGCAATTACAAAATGCCAAATAGAACTTTACCGGACTCGCGAAATCTATGTGGTCATATTTGATTTGAAGGGGACTTTAGCTCCATCTCGCTGGAATTCACTCTTCCACTAATATGACACGTAGTAACTCTGCGCGTGCCTAATCGGTTGTTAACCAACAAGACTGAAAATTATTGAGTTCATATACTCTAAAAAATTAGAGGAAGGGCTGCATACATAGCGTGTCGAGAGGCATGTAGGATTACATTACACATTTTTTGTAACTTCCAATAAAATTCAGACCTCAGTCTGGTCCTTTGTAAAAGGGTTCAAGCGGACGTTATCTAGGGCGTCTTGTGCCAGACACGAACTCGAAAATATTTCTGAGAAAAAGTCTAGTGAGGAAAATATTCTTCATACGTAACGCTAATAAAATGCATATTTGAATTATATTTTTCTGATATTCTTTATTTAATCAAATCTCGATAATAAAGGTATTAACAATGTACTTAAACATTCAGATATGGGATTTAACATACTGTCTCTCTCGACTATGATACAAACCGACCTAATTGAACTAAATAGAACTGATCTTGACGTATGGACAGAGGTTTCGTTCAGATTATACGTTTTACCTTATACTTATCAGGCCGTAATCTAAATATTCATTTTGAGAATCGTGGCATCACCCACTATGATTCTCATATACGCATATTGTTGGGAATCGCCCATCTAAATGCGCAATCGTGTTCAATAAACCTCGAGTGCACTATCTGCGTTATTCGGTACATTTTTCGTGTGCGTCTTCACATTATTTTTCTGTTATAGATGTATCAGTGCAGTTTATATTTTTGTAACGACTCATAAATACTAATATTAATAAATTCATCATAAATTCATCACATATAAATACACTAATCGAGATTACTATTTTGCTTTAAATAAGCAGGATCCTTCAACATTAAATATAAACATAATAATTCCAAATTAATATAAATTAAATATAACTGGATTTGTTTTTGATATTAACCATTAGCTTTAGGAATCAAAATATCGCCAATTGTTCTGTTGCCACAACAAGACGATAGAATTTCCAAAAATGTGAGTGTTTTGTCCCAAATGGAAAATTCTACAATATTCATTTTGTTTTTGGTTAGTTTTACTTCTGTATAAAAATATATTGCGAGCCCGGATGACGTAAATAATCCACTGGTAATAATTTTCTTGACTGGTAAATGAGAAATTTATGTTCTATATTCTACAGGTGGGCGTTCGGAAGGAAAATACTCTTTACTGTTACTGCCTGTTACTTTATTATACTGTTCTATACACTTATATACTGTCCTTATATCGTTATTACACTCTTACTATACTTTTGGCCCTTTGTTGTCGTATATCTATTGTCAACCACTAAAGCTTTTTTACTGTACCAATCGTATCCCTACTGCCAGCCACCACAGCAAAGAACCATACCGATCTTATATTATACTATGTTGACAACCTTCGGAGACAGACAATTTCAACTATCAGTGATTAATGGTGCTCCGATGAATACGGTAGCTGACTTTGAAGCTGGTCGGTTACGCGGTCCGAATAACCGATCCGCTAATGTACACTCCGGGACAAAAAGATAGCACACTTTAAAATTAACCTGATTTTTACCTATTTAACATTACACCCAAGGTTTTGTTTTTATATAGTCTTCGAAAAAATTTCTATAAATATATACAAATGAAATTTAATTGAATTTTGTCAGTCTATACAATTTTATTTAAAAAAAAGAACTTTTAAGGAAATATAGTGGGACAAAATGATAGCACATTTAATTTGAAATTATGTATAACAATGAATCAACGAATGATATTTAATGCTTAATATTTTGTGGCTCATCCTTCACATTTAATAATAGCCATCATTCTCTTTAGCAAAGATTTATAGAGTTTTTTAATAATTTTTTACTTTAATTGCTTTCACTCATCTTGAATACATTTTTTGAACTCGGAAATATTTCCAAATTGTCTGGCATTTCCATATACAGCTCGGGCAAGATTTCCCCAACAATTTTCAATAATATTAAGGTCGGTTGAACTTGCTGGCCAATCCAAAAAACAAATTTTCACTCAAGAAAAGTACTTTTTTACTACTTTTACAGTGTGTACCGCGGCATTATTCTACTGAAAAATAAACTTCTTTCCAGCAATTTTGGTAGAGTATGTGTTTATTTGTTCCTTAACTATTTCCAAATACATTTTGCTATTCATTTTTCCTGTTATAAATATGATTTCCATTTTACCATAGTACCCGATACCATGCCAAATCATGGCATCACCGCCTCCCATTTGCCGGCGACTCAAAAACTGTTCCCCTTTTTGCATATCGTGAAAGTAGTAACTCAGACCATCAGGTTCTTATAAATTAAACCTCTTCTCATCGGTAAATATTATTCTTCGCCATTTCTTTCGCATATAAATATTCTTGTCTGCAAAATGTAATCGATTCATCTTATGTTACACGGTTAACGAAGGCTTTTTCTTCCATTTTCTTGGTGTTATGTTTTTGCATTTTTGTAAAACACGTCTCAAATTCTTTATATCAGTTCCTACCCTAACACTTTCAGCAATTTGCGTTGCAGTCATCTTAGAATTTGATGCTGCTCTTAGTATTTCACGTCGCTCCCAGGAATGTAGACTTTGGGGACGTCCGAAACTCTTCTTTTTATCATAGCTTTCCGGATTTTCAAATTCATTATTACTTCTCGACTCCTATTCATAATTATTGTGATTTTTGTCACCGAATATTGTTCTTCTTTCAATTATATTATAGTGTCAATTTTACACGTGTTCAATCTCTTTCCGCGATCCATTTTTTATAATATTTCGCCTTTTTTTTAACAAATGTACGACACGAAATAATATCACGGACTTTACTATGTTCCGAGGTTGAAGTTCACAATTCGCGAGCGTCGGTGTAACTGGAAAGCGTAGATTTACTACACGTGCCATCATTTTGTCCCGCTTGCGAACAAAAATATTTACATTTTTTGTGTTAGAATCCTGTCGAAGTATATGTTGTGGACGATATTTCGTAAGTTATATGCACAAACATGCTCTGAGTTACCAGTAAAAGAAAACATATATCTTAGTCAGCTTTTAACACGAAATATGGGAAAATATAAGGTGTACTATCTTTTTGTCCCGTAGTGTAGCAAACTGCTATAAAGAAGAATGGCTTAATGACAAAAACTACATATATTGCGGCTCCATGAAAATGTAAACAGCAAAGATTGTTCTGTATGTTCAAACAGAAGAATTAAGAGCGGAAGACGTCGAATTTATTATTTTTGTGACACATTTTCTCGAAAACCAGAGCTTCATAGTGGAAACTGATTTGAAAGATACCACAAGACGAAGGACTATAAAATATAATATTTGCATAAAATTGAATTATATGGACCGTTTGTTTTGAAAGTGGTGTAAGTCCTTTTTTTAAAAAAATGAGATATGACGTCATTTATGCTTAATTTAGTGTAAACTTTTTGTTTATAACTAGTTAGTATTTAATATCTTTAAAAATGCCTTTTTGTTCAATTTAAAATTGGCCGGTAAAAGAAATTGCGTAACCATTGATTATGAAAGTAGTGTAAGTCCAATTTCCATAGACAGAAAAAATGTCACTACGAAAAAAGAATTTTGCTGTACACACCACAGGATTATTATAACATTATAAACCAATGTAGACAACATAATAAATTTTTTTACACGAAATGAAACGAGAGAATTTCGTTTGAACAAAAAATCTACAAAACGCAATTAAAAAACAGATAAGAAGAAACACTAATGGAGAAAAAGTAAATTGGTTGCAAATATGTTCGATGAGATTTTGCAAAAGTGCACCGTATACTATTTTATATAAAACATCAATGGAGGACACAGAATTTAAGACACTAAATTTATCACCTACATGTCGGGGAAGACCGCCAAAATTTGAAAAAATCGCACTGGCGCCTTTGTATCACGATGCCAGGCCTATTACATACGAAAAATATAAAGATATGCAGCAGCTATTACCTTATATACCTCCTGTGCGTCATGAATATTTCAAAACACTGCCACATGAAGAGCATAAATAATTAATAATACCAATATCTTGTGTTAAATTTAACAATATATAATTATAATTAACGTTCAAAATAAAAAATTCTAATTTTATTTTATTTCTTGTTATTATTTATAAACAAAATTGGATTAATATGAAATATATTTTAAGTGATATTTGTTATTTCAAAATTGAAATTAAATGATATTTATGTAAGTCCATTTGCAGCCTGGAAATATATATTATTTTAGTTAAATACGCCTAAAAGAAATTTATGTAATCAAATTACATATTGATAAATTAGTACAAACATTCCCAGACTTCACATAATTAACCTATATTTTTTAATTGTCAGATCTGCTAACATTTAATTTTCTCGAAACAAAACAAAATAGACTTGCACCACTTTCAAAATAAACGGTCCATATTATTGTATTACATATATATATATATATATGTAACATAACATGTTATATAACGTATAAAACATAACATAAAACATAAATTTTGGTTTTCCTTCATTATCCTCCATAATATTTTGTATCATTGTTATCAAAGGGTTAATATAATTAACCCAATTTCAGATTAAAAACAGTGGAAACTTATTTGTATTCCCTTATTTGTTTATAGAAACTGTTTCTAGTCAAATTGTTTGAAAATTCCAACAATATTGCCAGAAGATCTGATCACATTAAATTCCAAAATAAACTGGAAAATATAACAGTATTTATTTCTAATTTCGCTAATACATCGGTTTCGGTACAGCTTTGCTATTACAATACCGGTTTTAGTATCAAATAATATTTGCCCATTCTAAAACTCCTCTCTTCTAGTAAGAGGATTCCGGATGACTTTCACAGCATTTACCAAAGAACCGAAAAATACTGGCATTTATTTCGGTTTTCAGTAATATATCGATTTCGGTGTTCAGGCAGTTCGGTGCGATATCGGTTTCGATGCAGCTTTGTTGAAGTAATACCGGTATCAAAATCATACCGGTTTGAAATCTCTGGAAAAAGGAAATTAAATGGTTGCCAATGTACAATTAATGGTACTTCAAACGTATAATTCATCGAAAAACCATAACCGGATTAAATGATAAAAATATGGAATCGAAAGAATAATAAGATTTTCTAATTTTTGTTCCAATCTTTATTTTGAACCGTGATAACTTTGTCAGACCGACTTGATACTATTAGCTGTTTTACGAAAGAAGATTGCTGAAATCGTAATAGCTGTCCTTCCCATAGCAATTGATCAGATTTACAACATAAAAGTGGTATTTAGCAATTATTTCGATGGTCTTTATCGGTGTTAATCAGTTTACTGTCCGATCGACCGTGTTTATCGGTCTTAATCGGTGGTATTTAGCACTTATTTCCCAAAAAACAAACCACGTTTTGCGAGTAAAAAATGTTTGAATACATCCTTTTGTTCTAAGATAGAAAGTGTTCAGCATTAATTTTTGCGTATTTATTCATTTAAACTTGGCTACCATTATTATGATCACAATTGTATTCCAATTTCTGCTCAAATTCAGTTTCTTGAATTTCACTGCATATGATATGATTTACACTTTTTTTTTAAAAATCCTAAATGGTTCCCGTTTTCCTCAGAAATATTATCATTGTTCTCTTTAAATATACCCATCCTTTGTTTCAAAAATCGCTCTCTTTTATGTGAAGAAACTCACCATGCTTTATACGGTCGAACAACTGCCTGAATAGAATCTTTATCAATTGTAATATTTTATTTATTTATATTATTTAATATAATATTTTTCGTTTCATTAATTCATAATTGAGCTTTCTCTTCTTTTGAACCAAAGGGTTCATTTTCCCGTTTCCTAAATAAATAAAAAAATTAATAAATTTCGTGAAAAGTTAATGTTATTGTATATGATAGATGACATTGATATGACAGTGTCAGAATGTGAGAAAAAGATAGGTTATGAATAGCGATGAGTATCGATATAGAAATAGATTAACAAATTATAATCGTTTATTGTTGTTAAAAAACATATTATATTAATAAGTAATTTAATTTATTGTTCATTAAATACATAAAGTTTCATGCTCTCGCAGAGCGTTTCACTTATAATACTTCTACAAATAGTATAATTAATTTATTCTTAGGCTGCTGATTTTTTATTACATTTATTGCGACTTAAGAGTTACTGTGGTTATTAAAATTAATTTTTAAAATTAATTCCGCTTTGTCGCTTATTATCATGATAACTATATGCCGATACGAAAAAATTATAACGTTAATAAGGTGTGATAATATTTTAAGAACATATTATTAACAAACCAATAATATTATTGTACATGAACAATTTTCTGGACCATTTCATCTCGGAGAAGATAATAAGAGATATAGTGTTACTGCAATTTATTATTATAACAAGGTTTGGGTAATATGAAATTGGAAATTACTTATTTTCATACAAAATTGTTTAATTAATTTGATTCTTAATTACGCAATTTAGTTGTACTTATAGCTTGATTCTGATAATACCTGCACCGTAATAATCTTTGTAATTTATACATAAAATGCAATAACATATATTGTCAGTTATTGGATTAACTTTGTTTTCTTAAAATTTGTAAAAAAGAAAGCAAACTGCATGTCGTAAAGATTTTAATAAATCAGAATTGGAATTGCATAAAATTGAAAAGTAACTAAAATTGCAATATATTGAAAAGTATGAATCGATTACAGTTGTACTTAATTAAAACGTAGAAATGAATTGAATTCGTATTAAATTAAAATTGTAGCGATTTAAGAGGCTACGTTTAAGAGGCCACAATAGATTAAAATTATGATTATTTGAGACTGTAGTAAGTTGAAAAGTATATATGAATCAAGATTTTAATGCATTAAAATCATACTGAATCACATTAACACTGGAACATTAACGTTGAAAGCCAACGATATACATTGCTTTGTAATAATAACGTGACAGCATCTATTAAAACTTCATATAATTCATATTGTAATATGTACGTTATTAAAGAACTACATCCAAACATTTCTGATGAAAATACTTTTATAACTTCAATCATTGCTAAAGAAAGAACTAGAGACTTGTCAAAATGACTGGTTTGGTAGTTCTAGTGTTAAATTATAAGGAAAAAGAAATATTTGTATTGAAGTAATAACCAAATAACATTCAATAGAAAGTTGGTTTTAATGAAACTGAATAGTAAAATACAAAATAAAATAATAAATATTAAACACTCTGTAGTCTTTTAGATATATATTCCTTTGAATTTGGAATATGCAATGTAAACAGTTCAGTTACGTTTACAGTTCCCTTTTCGTTTCTATAACAAGAAATACTGTTCCATGAAAACATACTATATAACTGATATTTTATCAGTACATGTTAAACCATACTTTTGACCACTGCCCCATGTTCAAAATGAGCAGCATTACGTTCTTACATATTGATCTCATGATTACTATCTTACTGCTCGACTTAGAACTTATGACATCGATTAACCATTAACGGATTAGATATAGTACGATAATTGCTTTATCGAATATTGTTATATGTATGTGTATATGCAAACAGTCGATATACACAATACACACGTAACACAATTCTTTCTGAAGGAACACATTTCTTCTATTATACTTAACACTAAACCGACCGAGCATAAAATATGAGAGACTCGTATTGCTTTATAAAAATGACAAAATGGGTATGGCTAAAATTATTTTCAATCTTAGTTTCGTATATGTTTCATTTAATAAATTCATTCGACTATGACTTACTACAGCATATTTATAATTTAACCCTCTATGGAACCGTGTAACTTTCAAGTCACATGTCAATATATCGACATTTTACTAAATTGTTTTCGTTTTTTATAGGATAACGTGTATGTCTAAATTATATAATGTCTCTGAGGTAACAAATAACAATATTGATATCGGTTTGCAGCACCGTCAACCTAAAATATCAAAGTAAATTCCGTGCAAGTTGTCTCCAGATAGAAACCAACGAAACCATCTTGTGCAATTTACATTATTTGTGCTTCTATCTATTCTATTATACTCTATCTATTGAACAAAACAAAGCGTAGATAATAATTTTAGGTTTGCACATCAATAACAACTTATTTGTTTGCAATTTCAATAATCATTTTGTTACTATTTGTATATGATACAGTTTTGTGACTTTCAGGTTACAGTAGGCTATTATGATAGATTTTGATATTTTTAGAATAATGATTGTGCTTTCTTCTATTTTCAGAGTTATATAATATATCATATACCCAAAAGTAATATACCTGCTTTATTCTTGTAAATTCTGGTATGTTACGTCATATGTTGGTATATTGGGCTTTATTGCAATATAATTTAGTACATCCTAGTATTTTTTGGTATTATCTGGAATATAATGGTGTATTTTAGTAAATTCTAGCCAATTCTTGTATATCCTGGTGTATTCTAATATATTCTTGTGCATCAGTGTTCATTCTAGTATATTCTTGTAAATTCTGGTATAATATGTAATATGTTGGTATATTCGACTTTATTCCAATATGTTTTGGTCCATTCTAGTAAATTTTGGTACTATCTGGAATATTATGGTGTATTCTACTACATTATAGTCAATTCTTGCATATCCTGGTGCATTTTATTATATTATTGTATATCCTGGTACATTCTAGTATAACATTGTATATTCTGTTATGTTATGACATATGGTGGTATAATCTGCTTTACGCTAGTACATTCTGATACATTCTAGGATAATCTTGTAGTATCAGGTACATTATGCTGCATTCTAGTACATTCTAGTCAATTCGTGTATATCTCGAAGCAAATTAATAAATTATTGTGTATCCTGGTACACTCTTGTATTTTCTTGTATGAATATATAATCACATAAAAGTAATAGAGGAATTAGAATTAGACGCATCACTGGTAATAGATCCGAATATTCTTTATTAGATTCTGAGTCCGACGAAGATCATCCAGTAGTATTTACCCGCCGACGCATAAATATTATTGACAGCGACGATGAATTTACTACCGAATCATCATCGGATAAGGAAAAATTGTTTAGTAATCAGTATTCCAGACGAATAATAGTTGTCATCGCTCTTAGAAAGGAGATTGTCCTGAGAATACCCGAAAGGACCCTACTCTCCTGTGACCCATTTTTGAAAACTATTTGACAGTGAAATTCTAAGTGATATAGTTGACTATACCAATGCATATGTACTGTAGTGTGATCCAACAAAAGTATTCCAAAAATAAAATGTTCCAACTGCAACGTATATCTATGTTTAACGCCAAGTGCAAACTGTTTTATAGAATTTCACGCTTTAGCATTTATGCACAGAAGTGCAAACATCGTAAGCCGTTGTTACTACAAAGTTACAAAGTTACAAATTATAATAAAATTGTTTAAACTGGTAAATTTCTTTTAATCTCCATCTATAGGTTTGTAATTGTTGATTTTCCATTGCATACATTTTTTTATATTTAAGAAAAAAATTCGGCCCATAGAAGGTTAAATAATTCTAACATAAATAATCTGGATTAGGTCAATTTGACTAGTGTTGATAGGTTTAGTATTAAATTGAAAAATTATTACTATAAGTTAGAACTGACGACAATAAACCAGACAGTAAAATTGTAGGACTTCTAAAACTCTAAAATTCTTGTTACACAACTGCGAGTAGCAAATTCATGAAATGTTTGTAACTGTTAATGTATGCGTATTGAATATTGCAAAATAATAGTTTCATTGATGTTCCAATAGTTATTTAGATCAATTAACATTACTATGAAGGGAGATCTGGAAAATATTCAAGTATATGTAATTTTATCGATACAGGGATTGAAATAAAGCAATACATTCCCACGCTTCTTTAAACGTTTTATTTAAATATTCTAGTTTTTCCTGTTTCTTTTGTTGTATTAGTTTTACAAAATCGCTTTTTATTTTTCGAAAGCGAAATCTTTTATCATTTCTACTTTGTAATTGTTCTTCTCTAGTTAGTTTTCTTCTTCTTTTGCGTCATTTTCCTATTACTTTGATTACAAGTAAGGTAAAAAGTAAACTAAAATGTACACAAGTTTAATTAAAGCTGGGTAAAATACTATCTCAAATAGTAAATAGTCTGTTTGATATGAAATCACATGCTCTCTTTAAAAAAAAATATTTTATCTGTTAGAAAAAGCTTTTTAAATGATATTTTCTTTGAAAAATCTTCAAAATAATGTAAATTTTATTTTTGCGTGTGATTCTACATAAGAAAATACATCAAAACTATAAAACTTTTTTCATTTACAGCCTGCTTTTAAAAAAAAGCGACTGAAACTTTTTTTTATATTTTAATATTTTTTATCACATTTTAATATTATATGTTTACCTAATTCATTTTTATCATCAATAAATATTTTAAGTACTTTCCAATGTGAAATCCAAATATTTTATGTTGTACATTAAATTATCAAAATAAAAATATTCTTTCTAAGAAATTTTTACTACTGAATGTGAACTTTTATGTTTTTGTCAAATGTAAAAAAACATTGAAACACATTACTGTTTCATTTAAAATTCATTTAAAAGCCACTTGTACTCGAAAGTTACATTTATTATAAGTTAAATAAAATATAACAAAAATAATACATTTAAAATATAATACGAACAGGGGACGGAGAAATTGACTCGAGTTTACTATGTTTTTACAGAATAACCTCGTATAGTAATAATACCGACAGTAAACTAAATACATACCGCACTTATTAGTAATATGAAAGAAATTAGTACTTCGCTAAATATAATGAATGTAGTTTTTTTATGTATAATTTCATAGACAGGACTGAGAATGAATTTTGGCAACAAAGTTTGTTCCTTTTTTGTCCATAGAAGTTTATTCAATGGAGTAAAAACAAATAGAAGTGATAAATATAACTAATAATATAATACATGTGTATTAGAAAGTTTATAAATAATTCAAGTCTCATGGATTACACGTAAATGGTAGTATTTTCATAATTGAAACATACCAGGGAACTGACAATTTCATACTAGGAGATAATTTTTGCGTATAAATAAATTAAATTGATATTTATATGCTATTGATTTACATTGTTATGGTTATTATCTTTCTGTGTGATAAACAAATAGTAGGATATATAATTCCACATAAATAGGTATCTATTAAACTGTAATCTGTAAAAAATTAAATTCTATTTTATAGAAGTAATATAATTTCACGTAAGCATTTTCTATTTTTATAAATAAACGCGTAGGGGAATACGCTGATCGATATTGCTTCGGATTTTCTTGAAATGATAATCAATCATTTATGACTAAGTGGTGAAAAATATGTTAATTCAATTACGAAACACAGCGACATCTTCAAATTTCTATATGGCTTAATACCGGCTTTTAGAGAATTGCATACAGCATCAACCAGTGCATTAAAAAATGCGTGACCTAATTAAAAATATTTTGTATTTCAATAATCTCTTTGAGTCCAACTACGAAAAAAATATTAATGTCAAGTCATACTTCCTTTGATTTTTCATTTAATTTTTACATAAAACATTTTTTCAGTATCACTCACAGTTTGGTAAATACTGAAGAAGGGTGATTTATAAAGAGACTGCGGATTATTATACAACATAAAAACTTCCCGAATTAATTGCAATAAATAGAAACTAAATACAAAGTCCTCTATTCTTTTGCATTAACATTTTAAAATTTGTTTGATACTTCTGCTATTTTAATTCTCATTTATTCAATGCTGTCATAAATGCGTAAAATCTGTCGTCTATTTATAATGAATAAACTTTCTGTGTACCTTCCCTCGCATTCTATGCATTACGTGTAACAATGCAGAGTTTATGCATTTGTAACAAAAATGAGTAGATAAAATGCAAAACAATGAAGACATCTAAAAATAATTAATAATAAACTCATTTTCAACTCGTTAAAATTATATAGAAAAGATACACAAGTCTGTATATCTGAAATATCTTGCAATTGATGAAGACCATCTTTATTTTGCATAAAAATCCGCAGTCGAATTGTTTCCACAAATTCGGAATTAAAATGAAATTGTTTAATTAACGGTTTACATATATTCTAGAATAAACTACGATATCGCGATCCCGTAAGAATGCACGTTAATTAACTGAATTCCCTGTAGATCTCAGTGAAGAATCTTTCGTTTACCAGCCGAAAACACCGATTAATAAACTAGCCGAACCAATGGCGATCCACTTTTGATTCGCGCAGGCTACGACAATGGCTGTCATCTTCTGAAGCTCATGCAGTTTTCTCTTTAAAGCGGTTTCCTAAAAATCTTCGCTGTTTCCTGCGCACTCTATTCTTCATTTCATATACATATACTCTCGCGATTCACCCGTGAATCCATATTTAAAAAATGCTCTATTCTAATTCAGAAAGTGATCTCATGTAAATGCTGTAAAATTCAATTTACGAATTTCTGTTCAAAGTAATGATGCGTCCGACATATTAATATATTAATTTTATATATTATATCATTGTTAATATCATATATTAACACGTTCCGTGCCAAGTCGTTTTTGCCTGACCTGCCGTTCTGGTCATTTGATGTTTTGACTAAAAATTGATATATTATCATACAATATTTCATTACATCATCAATCCATAAATAATTAACTTCTATGCTGTATTTTTTGTAATGTCTCATTCTTTTGGTGAAAATGTAGTTTGCAGAATTAAATTTATCACAAAATATATGTTTTCGGTACATTAAATAAATACCTTTGCATGTACCATTTATGGTACCATAAATCATCTCGTTGTTTCGAGAAAGCACATTTAACCCTTTGGACTCCAAGCAATTTTAATTCCATACACGAGACACTTTTTGTCCTAGTATAACTCCATTGTACGTGGTTAATTTCTTTTCTCGAATATCAAATTTGTTATTACTAATCATATCCGCATCACTTTAGTTTTTACTAATTTCTGAAATACAAACATTGTAATGTGAAAAGTCTTTCGAATAATAGTCTGACAATTTTTAGTATCGCCTCAGAGGAGTCATTCGAGTGCTAAGAGTTAAAGTCTTGGCTTAACTGATACTGCAAATCTGAAGCATCGTTCTCTTCAAATCGTCGTAGCTTTGTTATTTCAATGAAATTGACAAGACAATTTTGTGAAAGTCTTTTTTTAGATTTTATATATTTGAAAAGTACAATTTAAAAATCGATTTTTTACTAACCTAGGCAAGATGGCTTCCGTAAATAAAGAAGGAAATTCTTCTCATTTACTATGACCGTTTAATTCTTTATCTTCCTCTCCTTATTCTTTCTCTTTACAGCAATTGTTTAAAATGAGTCATCAATTTTACTATTGCATAGAAGAAAAATGTAGAAAAGGTTAGTCGAACAAGGCCTCCATGGTGTACCGTCTATTATAGCAAAGATGGCGGTATGTACACCCTTTGTTCAAAGCTCTATAAATTGACTGGAAAAAATCGAAAATCAATTTTTAAGTCTTCATTGCAAAATAAAAACTGCAGTATTTAAATGTGTGGTACTTTCAGTCTCTAAAAGATATTTCAATATTTTTACGAAGGATTCAATTTATAACATTTCGAACCAAAAAAAGTAGCCGGAAATTCTTAATCACTGCATTATGAAATAAATTCTTGGATAAAAATAAACGGTAGATGGCAAAAATAGAGGCAACAAGTTTTACAATGACAATAAAATAGGAATATTGTTGCAGTATATTCTTTAACGAAATGATCACACTTAAAATATCGACAGTTTCTCGAGAATAGGAAAAGTGTTCAAATATTTTTTGGATTGACCGTATTTGTATTAATAAAGCTCATTGTTTAAAATTTTATTCATGTCTTAATGGTTTCGGTAATCAATTTAGTATACATTTTTGCACACGTTGCTCCTATCTCTCACAGTATTTGAGATATTCAATTTTGAAAAACAAAGTTAAATTTTCACTTTAAAAATATGTTTGTTACAACTGTAACAGCTCTTTAAAGATTTCTTGGATAGAACAATTTTGAAAACTCTCCCAAATATTTTTCATAACATTATAAATAATATTTGAAAACAGAAGAACGCATCAATCTTCAAATACATATATTTTTCGCACATTTTCAGTGTCTATTGAAAATTACGATCCGAAGACAAATTCCAACGGCACCACTGCGACACAGCAGATCTTTTTTCTTCGAAAACAGGGCGGTTATCATCGACGTGTTCAACGATGTTGACACAATTTTTCCGCGGTTTACGACGCCTCTGTGGGGTATTTACACCAAAAAGCCGGACAAAACTATCGTAAAATACGTCCCATCTTCAAACTGTGATATCATTCTGAAAATCGCACAAAATTGATACAACAAACGTCCTCTTCTATGTTAAAACTTTTACATTGCAATCATTTATGTCAATTTAAGGAGTAACTACTTTTAACACATTGTTGACCGGCAATTTTTCTCGGAATTTATCTCATGTCACCGGCTATTACCCATTTAATCTAGTCCTCAAGCTAAATTAAACTTCTAAATTTTACTTTTTAATATTTTAAAATCAATAAACCATCTATTATTATAAAATTTTAACTAAAATCTAATTTATCCCTTAATCTAAATGGTACTTCGTCATTGTATGTGGAAGTGAAACAATATAAATAAACTTTAATAAACTCTATTTAATATTTAACTTCCAATAATTATTTTTGGCATGATTAACGGTGTTGCAACCACTTACGTGTAATGGTGCACAACAAGTTTTGCACATACAGTAGCGCACGAAAGTATTCGGACGCTCTTCAAACCTAAATAACTTTTTCAAAATTGAACCAAACGACTTGACTTTTCTAGAGCAACTAGCAGCATTGATTTACTAAATGATATGCAAAAATAATTTTTAAATAATTCTAATTGGTAGAAATTACGTGGGAAAGTAGAAAAGACTTTTTTAAAACATTTTTATTTCAACTCGTAATGAAAATTTAAAATATGCGTTTTTCAGAACTGTGTTAGTTATACACATGCTGAAAATCTCACCAAAATCGATTGACGCGGGCAAAAATGGCACGCGTAGAAAGATGTAAGAATTTCTGTAGTTTAAGCAGGAACTGATCAAGAATCGTGAAAAATTGCGATTTTCACCATTTTCAATGGTGTGTACTGTTACACTCGTGTGTACGTCGATCGATTTAATGAATTTTTCTGCATGCGTATAACTATCATAGATCTACCAGATGCGTCTTTAAAATTTTTTGTGCGTGGCTCAAATAAAAAGTATTTAAAAAGTTCCTTTTTTATTGGCCATGTAATTCACATCAATTCCAATATTTACAAAGTTTATTTTGTATATCATTTATTAAATCAATGCAACTAATTGCTCAAGAAAAGTCAAGACGTTTGATCCAATCTTAAAAAAGTTATTTAGATTTGAAAAGTGTCAGAATACTTTCGTGCGCTACTGTATATCTTGTTTCGCTGCATTTTCCTTTTCAAGAGCAGACTCTACACGTTCTACTTGGATTTGTTTTTCTGCCAGGGACTATTTTTCCTAAGACGTGATCTCTTAGTTGTCTGGAAAGCCTGAAGGGTGGATCATTGTGAGGAGCCGTTTTAGAAATACGAAAGGAAGCATCATGTACTATGCTGCATTCATAGGAATCTATAGTTATCTATTCCCTATCTACTTCCAGTAGAAATTGTTTGTATCTCAGTTTATGTTGTGACTGATAGTTACAATAAATTTTGAATGTATCGAACAAAGTGCAGTTTATGAGAAGGAAGGCAACAGCAATTACACTCTATACTCTCCGAGAATGCACTGACCTAACGATGCTGATGCGAAAAAAAACGCATCGATCACGACTTTACTCGTAGCCGGTTAGCAACGTTTGGTCATGAAGATACGAGTTAACTCGTAAACGGTCAACAATGTCAACAAAATCAAATTATAAAATTCTAAATACATCTTGATATGTCTCAAGAGCTATAGTAACAAACAGTATTTTTTATTATTTTTACGTAAACTATTTTTATACATATTATTTTTATAGGATTTTAAATTTAATTGCTAATCGTTAATAACGATACTGTTAATAAAGTATTACAGATTCTAACCTTTCTACAAACAATCCAACGCAATTAGCAGTAGAATAGTTTGCAATCTTTTGTGAATACAAAAATTAACTAGTGTAGGGATAATTCATCCGCCAATCGTTTTGAATACGCGCGCTAATCGAACTCGACGCTAATTGTTCTAATTCGATAATCGTTTTTTTTCGTTTGTCTCGAGCAGAGAAGAAATGACGACGAAACGTGCTCGGAAATGCATTAACACTAGAACTACCGAATAACAAATGTTACCGATGTATATTGCTTTGTAATAACAACGAGAGTACGTTTCTCAAGATCTCGTACAATTTTCATCGTAATGTTTGCTTCAATGGAGAAATTCATTCGACACTTTCCGACGAAAATATTTCTATAATTTCAATGATTGTGGAAGAAACTGTTAGGAACCAATAAAAACCTACGCTAGAAAAATAATAAGAAAAATAATAGCAAATAACAAACACTCTATCACAATATAACGAACAATTAAAACGCAAAGAATTCTGTTACCGATGCATGTAAGTACATACTTATTATTATTATAATCGTAAGACCTCTGAATAACTGGACAGTTCAAACCACAAAGCATCTAGTAGTAAATTTTCTACCCTACAAAAGGGCGATAGGTGTCCCAAAATTAACGCAAGATTTGAATTTGCCGCTATTTTTTCAGTAAACTGTTGGCAACCCTGAAAGAAGAACAATTTGACAGCTGATAGTTTAGGGTTAGTAAAAATGGAGCATTATACGATACAACAACGTGTTTTCATTATTGAACAATATTTAAAAAATATTGAAAGTTTGGCGGCCGCAGTTCGAAAATTGTATACAAAATATGGTAAAAATAGTGTTTTAACCTCGTCAACTGTGAAAAGATTAATTGAAAATTTCAGGAAGACTGGATCAGTCGGAGACGCTAAACACACCGGTCGTCCAAAAACAAGCCGTTCAAATGTCAATATCGAAGCAGTGCGTGAGAGTGTTAAGGAAAATTCAGGAACATCAATTTGGTGTCATGGACAAGAATTGCAAATTTCAAAAAGCTCCCTACAGCGTATACTCACAAAAGATCTGTGTCTCCATGCTTACAAAATTCAATTAACGCAACAACTGAAGCCTAATGACCATGAAACAGCGAAGAGAGTTCGTGGAATGGATTATTGAACATCAACAAGTGGATGCTGATTTTTCGAGCAAAGTCATCCTAAGCGATAAAGCACATTTTCACCTTGATGGCTTTGTTAAACGCCAAAATTGCCGTGTTTGGGATTCGGAGAACCCACAAGTGATTGTCGAACAACAAATGCACCCACAACGTGTCACTGTTTGGTGTGGATTTTGGGCTGGAGGCATCATTGGACCACACTTTTTTGAAAATGAGGCTGGTCAAGCAGTAACTGTTACTGGTGTTCGACAACTGAACTGGTGTTACAGTTCTTTCTGCCGAAATCGGATGCCATTGATGTGGCCAATATGTGGTTTTAACAAGACGGTGCCACATGCCATACAGCCAGTGAAACAATTCAATTACTGCATGAGATATTTCCTGGTCGTGTACTCTCTCGTTTCGGTGATCAGAATTGGCCCCCTAGATCGTGTGGTTTAACACCATTAGATTTCTTCTTATGTGGTTATTTGAAGTCAAAGGTCTATATCAACAAGCCCACAACCACCCGTGCATTACAAGAGGAAATTAAACGTTGCATCAACGAAATTCAGCCACAATTATGCAGAAAGGTCATGAAAAATTTCGACAAAAGAGTGCGTGTGTGCCAGCAAAGCCGTGGAGGCCATTTGCCCGATGTGTTATTCCATAGATAACCCTATCGTATGTACTTTATGATTCAATGAAAAAATAACAATTTAAAGATTAAAAACTGTGTTTTCTATTTAATTCAAATCTTGCGTTAATTTTGGGACACCCTTTATTACTATTTGTTGTGGTCTGTAATCGATTTCGTTTCCTCTCCTCTTCTCTCTTCTTACCATCACCTTCTAAGTCGCCGCCAAACTCACTAATACTGTTAAACCGTGTCAAGATACGTAACATGGTCTATATCTAAGGTTTGTGTTCTGAGTATCAGGTCAACCTGATTCCTTTTCCCGGGAAATATTTACGACGTAAAAGAAATTAATATTTAACAGCCTAGCTCTGTGTTAACAGAGACTATCTTTGAAGCACAAGTTATTGAACGTATCACGAGTCGCATCAAAAGAATGTCAAGGTACGGAACGAAAACGCGTGGTTTGATTCTGTAACGTCTTATTCCGTGAGGTCGCGATCCGATTGATGTTGTAAATTCCCAATTTCGCGATTGCGTTTGTAACTGGCAAAACGGGTCATGATTCTCGATATCTGTAAAACGACGAAAAATTCAGTCTTCACCGATCCTCGTCAATTCCGGCGGCCAATTAAATATTCGACGGCTGTTTCAAAGTTTCCAGGTGGACCGTGTTGTAGGATGCGAAAAGTTAGGGAATCTCGCAACGATGGATCTGTGGTAGAACGTACTACGTACTCCGAAACGATGATGTATTTAGTGAGATTCTTAATTCGACTCGAACGTTGGTCGAACAGATTTGGTCTTATGACTTGAACGATTGTAAAAAATTCCAGGCTTGATCAACCCGAACGATAGTTGATATGGTCTTTTACGATTCGACAGTCGAAACAATTCGATGCGTCTAACTCGGCAGTCAAATTCATTCTGTCTGATTGAGTCGGCAGTCAAAACGGTTCTTTAATACTTCTGATCAGATAATCGAACCGTGCCTTTTCGCTTTCTCCGACGTCCGTTTCCTCTTCCTTTCGCGTCGATCGTGTCGTGAAATTAAGGGTGTGGCCGATACATTGCACACAGTACCTTACTCGTCAATTTTAACTAAAAAGGGAGGATTTTCTTCGAACGTTCCTCCACGATGGAGGACGAAACCTCTCTGTGGCGACGAATCGGTCACCTTCGTTTAGGGACTTGGATTCGACCAGAATTTACGGAAAATGATTGTAAAGGTCAAACTCCGGAGACACACAGTCGTTTATTCAACAATAGCGAACGCTAAGACAGACTCGGCTATGTCGTCACGTATCGCGGATCGAACTCTGTCGAATTGGTAATACAGTCGAATATGGGATGTGTTTTCGTAAAATATCGGATGTGTTCTCGTCGAAGAACGGATGTGTTCTAATTGAGAGGAGCAACTCTCGTTTCTTCCAAAATCGATCGACGAGCGCGTATTTTGTTTTTCGCGCTGCCGGTGTCTCCGAAGAGTCATGTGTGCGTGACTGGACGTGTGCGTGTGTCTGTACGTGTGAGCGCGTAGCGGTCGAGGCGTCGGAAACGCGAGTGAGTTGTTTTCCGTTGGTGTACGAGGTAAAACTAATCAATAAATTTAATCAATATTTTTTGAGGTTCTATTTGAACACTCAGCTGTGCCAATCTTGGATTTTTCCGCGCGATCTCGCTGTACGCAGGTTTTAAGACGCAACACTCTCTTTTATTTAAGTTTCAACAGCCTGGGACCAAAATGTGACGTTTACATTTGGCCCGAACAATACACCACGGACCAGGCTCGTGATAAACAGTTTTGGCTCGAATATCCGACCACGAGTCTCACACATGGTTGTAGCTTAAAGGGTTTGAAGCGGTATGCGATTCGCATCGCAAGATGTTAGAGTTGCGGCGGTCGATCGTTCCCGCCTAAGAGACGCATCGACGATTCGGGAAGTTTCCAGAAGAGTGGCGATCGTTATGATCATCGGCGATTTGGGAAGCTCCGAAAAGCGTGGCGACCGTTATGATCATTGACGATTTGGGAAGCTTCGAGAAGCGTGGCGACCGTGTTACGATCATCGAAGATTCGAGAACTCGGAAAAACAAATAAAACGCGCGGAGGCGCTAGGCCTCGCGTCTTTGTCACCGATCCACAAGCGTGAGCGGTGGAGTGGAGTTTTCGTGGAGCTACTCGAGTTGTTAACAAAATCACTTCTTCCGCGTTCATTAGACAGTCGAGACCTTCCGTGAGTCGCCCCCGCACACACGTCAAATAGATTTGAGTCGAGGAAACCTATACGTAGACTTTGTCATTTTACGCATCACCCTTTCCTCCTCAGGTTAATTAAAAATTTGGAAGAAAGGACGGTACTTCAGATCAGCGCGGCAATATTTTAAAACCCCCGCACAATGGTGCAGATGATTTTATGGCCTAATTGTCCTGCAAGTCGGTGGAGACTATTAAAGATCGCATCAAAGGGTCCCCTTTCGGCTCGATACCGATTTCAGAGCAATAAGAACTTTTACGTGCCACTAAAATAGGCATTCTCTCGATTTTCTATTCGGAATACAAATAAGTCTCCGCGGTTGAAATCAGATAGAACAACCAGTAAGTTATGACGGCTAGCGTAAGATATAAGACGTTATATTGTAAGGTTGCACATCCGTCAACAACGTAACCTCGAAATATTAGCGATTGTGTATGTGGCGGCTCTACCTCCTACTCTCGCCAGTAGAGGGACAGTAGGACGAGACTTTCCCGCTAGTTCCTGATCCACCTCCAGTTCATATATATACCGTCCTTAACCGCTTTCCAGTACCCAACGTCTAAGGCAGGGTCCGCTAGTCAGCCTTACTGACGAGTCCTCTAGCGGACCTAGGACGAAACGCTCCCCCTTCCTTCTTTCCTTTTCTTTCTCTCCACACACCTTCTAGCAGCCGCCACAGTGTATCAGCCTCGTATATTTTTTTCGTGCGAAAATGTCGAGTTTTGAGCCGAATAAATGTCATTTGCGGTAAATTCTGATTTACTTCTTTAATTTGAAGAAATCTGCAGTTGTGGCGGATCGATTGCTCGTAGAAGCATATGATAAGGCTGCATTAAGCGATAGAAATTGCCGTGAGTAGTTTCGAAAGTATAAGAACGATGAATTTTATGTTGAAGACAAAGAACGTAGTGGAAGGCCAAAACTGTACGAAGATACGGAATTCGAAGCATTATTGAGTGAAGATTACTGCTAAACGCAAAAAGAACTTGCACTTGCATTATCAGTAACTTAACAAGTGATTTCACATCGTTTAAAATCATTGGTATTGATTGAAAAACAAGGAAATTAGGTTCCATATGAATTGACGTTGAGAAACATTGAAAACCAATTGTCCACATGTGAAATACTGCTTGCCAGGCATCGGTCAAAACCTACTTAGTAACACTTAATTGGAAAGTTTTACCCCATCCACTGTATTCAGTAGATATTGCTCCTTCTGATTACTACTTGTTTCGATCGATGACACATGACCTGTCTGAGCAACACTTCACATCATATGAAGATACTAAAAATTGGGTCGATTTATGGATAGCGTCAAAAGATAAAGCGTTCTTCCGACGGGGTATTCAAATGCTGCCAGAAAATGGGAAAAAGTATTGGCCAGCGATGGACAATACTTTGAATAAAACGCAAGGTACCATTTCTTCGCAATAAATGTCCAATTTTAAGTAACCAACGGCGGAGACTTATTTGTACTGCCAATAATTAACCCACAGTTTACAAACAAATGCTTTCGAACAGGTTGTTCCTCGACACGGACAGAAAAGTTTCCAAAAAAACTGCTGTTTTATTCCGAGAATGCGACCTTTCATACATAGTTTAAGGGCGTTATCGAGCTGTTATGTGGAATCCTGTTCGTAGTTGTACAGAAGATGTTAGGTCTCTTTCCTAGTATTCCGTTGAAACGGTCGGATAGTTTGATAAGGGTTTCATACCCTTATGCTTTCGCTGTTCCAGTCTGCGATTAATATTCATCACTCGATTGCATAGGTCAGTGACTGGAGCTCACCTTCTAACACGACCATTTTGAAACTAATTATATGTTAATTGTTCTAAACTCGGCTTTCCGAGGACACCCTCCCCCCTACCTGTTGCACTATTTTCCCTTCAAGACAATGCTATCGTTTCCCCTCTACAGAGGAAGAGAGAAGGGGATGAGAAAAGAGAGGTCACGATCCCCGTTAATTTTATATAGATTCTTGGGATGATTAGTTCACTATCCGGTGGTGCGCACACCTGTGGATTATAGACCAGAATTTCGCTGAATTTTGCCATTGTGCTATGTACAGCGTCGTGATATTGAGATTTCGCCTAATACCCTCCGAGAAATGAAAACGGCGCTTTGGCAATATCCACTTTTCCGAAATTAGTACTCTGATCAAAATTATAGTAATGTGGTATCTACCTCCTATGCTCACTACCAGATGGACTGATAGACATTTGGACGACCTTATCCCACTGCTACCTGATCCGTTACCGATTCATATATACAGTAACTCTTATTAATATTCGGACATTGTGCTATTCAAAAAATTGTTGCTAGTTTCGATCGTTTGCAATAGTAAATTTGGAGTTATTGTTTTATAATATAACAGAACATTCATTGTAGGTTGTAATAACATAAATTTTATTTGTTTGTTGCACATACTTTTCTTAATACCAAATAGTGAACTAAATTATGTGAAAATTGATCGTCTCAAAAATATTCGCACGCTTGACCAGAATATACTGGAATATATCATAATATACCTGAATATACAAGAATATACTAGAATGGACAAAATTATAGCGTAATATAACATAATATACCCGAATATACCATAATATACTAGAGTGTACCAGAATATACCATAATTCAATGGAATGTACTAGAATATACCAGAACATACCAGAATATACCATAATATACGAGAATATATTAAAGTATACTAGAATATGCTGGAGTGTACCAGAATATTCCATAATATATCAGAATATATCAGAATATACTAGACTTTACCAGAATATAATAAAATTCACTAGAAACTAGTAAAATATACCATAATAAACTACAATATAGTAGAATGAACAACAATGTAACATAATATACCATAATATGTCAGAATATACCGCAATATACTACAATATATCAGAATACTCCATAATATATTACAAAGTACCACAATATACCAAATTATACTAGATTGTACCAGAATATACTAGAATTCACAAGAGTGTACAAGAATATAGCATAATATACAATAATATACCATAATATACCAGAATATACTAGAATGTAGCAGAATATGTCATAATAAATGTTACAATGGGTAGTTTTTATTCAACACTGATTTGCAAATTAAATTTTAATAAATTTAACGTGTTCTTCAATCGTATACAACTCCATTGTTAAAATTGTCTATCATTTTAGGCTCGAAATAAAAGGAAGAGACAAGAAATAAATATGGCGTTTGACCATTAGAGCATTATCATAACCAGCGATAAAAAGCTACCGAATAAAGACATTTTCTGACGCATTCTTACAAAGTTTATAGACACAGTAAGGAAAAAAGACCATTGTATGATTATGAGTAATTAATTTTGAAAATGCAGCTATGAGGACCATAAACGTCATCTTCACCTTCAGTAAGGATATTTTCCATTACGCTTCATATTTGTTGAATATTAATGTAGCTCTGTGTGAATACCATTTCTTTAAGTCATTGTAAAATCATTTAACCCTCTACGGGCCGAATTTTTTTTTCAAATATAAAAAAATATATGCAACGGAAAATCAACGATTACAAGCCTATACAGGGTGGTCCACGCAATTGTTTCAAGTCATAACTCCGTTATTATTCTATTTACGAAAAAATGCCAAAGGAAAAAGATAAATGATTCGAAGAGCACTACAACTGCAGGCCTTCCAATTTTTTTTAGCTGCAGCAGTGCATGTGCAATTAACAATTTCATCATTTCTTTAAATAGAAATGCATATTTTTTTTACACAGATCGATTTTTCTGTTCATTCTACGTAAATCTCGATTCATTTCATCATTCAGTAGCAATTCGCGTATCGTAACTCTAGTACGAAAACTAAGAATAAGACATAAGAATAAAGACATTTTTTGAAAATATCTCGAGATCTAATCATTTTTTTGCCATGGTACTCTAATCATTTTTTACGTAGAATGAACAGAAGAATCGATCTGTGTAAAAAAATATGCATTTCTATTTAAAGAAATTATGCAATTGTTAATTGCACATGTACTGCTGCATCTAAAAAAAATTGGAAGGCCTACAGTTGTAGTGCTCTTCGAACCATTTATCTTTCTCCTTTGCCATTTTTTCGTAGATGCAATAATAACGGAGTTATGACTTGAAACAATTGCGTGGACCACCCTGTATATGGAGATTAAAAGAAATTTACCAGTTTAAACAATTTTATTATAATTTGTAACTTCGTAACTTTGTAGTAACAACGGCTTACGATGTTTGCACTTCTGTAAATTCATCGTCACTGTCAATAATATTTATACGTCGTCGGGTAAATACTACTGGATGATCTTCATCGGACTCAAAATCTAATAAACAATCTTCGGTTCTATTACCATTAATGCATCTAATTCTAATTCCTCCATTACTGTCATGTGATTATGTATTCATATTTTGATGATATGATACATAATTTTGAAAATAGAAGAAAGTACGAGCATTATTCTAAATATATCAAAATCTATCATAATAGCCTACTGTAATCTGAAAGTAACAAAACTATGTCATATACGAATAGTAACAAAATGATTATTGAAATTGCAAACAAATGAGTTGCTAGTGATATGCAAACCAAAACCTATTATGTACACTTTGTTTTGTTTAATAGGTAGAATATAATTGAATAAATAGAAGCATAAATAATATAAATTGAACAAGATGGTTCCTTTAGTCTCTGTCTGTAGACAACTTGCAAGGCATTTATTTTGGTACTTGAGGTTGACGGTGCTAGCAATCGTTATCAATATTGTTACTTATTACCTCAGAGACATTATATAATTTCGACGTATAAGTTATCTTACAAGAAACTAAAGTCATTTGGTAAAATGTCGATATATTAACAAGTGACTTGAAAGTGGTACGGCCCCATAGAGAGTTAACAGATTCACGCTTTATCACAAATGTATATAAAAACTGCTTAACAATTAATATAGAGTCATTAATAGCCACAGCAAATAATTATGTAATAATTTTGTCAGACAGACCTTTACCGAACAATCGAAAAGAACTTCCACACCTAAAACAGGTAAATTAAAATAAAATAGAAATCATATAAACAAATATGAAACAAACAATATTTAAACTAACGAAAAGGAAAGAAGATTTAAGTTTGTAATCAAAACAATTTCTTCGACGTCAACGAGTATCAGTCCTGACAATCTGATTTCAATCCGGACGACAACTGAAGCAAATAATTTTGCTTTATCATTATAATAAACATTCATGAAACATAATGACACAAAAAAATAAATCGAGACTAAGCCTGAAGCATAACAAAATCGTTAATGCAGTTTTAAAATAAGAAAGAAAGTTCCTGAATTATTGATCCTCTTCGCTTATTAATAACTACAAAAATATATTATGTTGGGAAAGTAAAGCCTGTGTGAAACTAAATATAGTTAGTACCTATCCGAAAAGGTTATATTCAACAAGAATTACCCAACTTTTTTAAAACATTCGCAAATTGTTAAATAAACAAATGATGTTTCAGAGCGTGCTTGAAAAAGGAACGCGTGTAACTAACGACGAATTACATTATTTTATGAGTATCTTAAAGAGTATTGATATTAGGATTACTCATAAATAATACATTATTTGGAAAGAAGTTAATTGCTTTTAGTTCTGTACCAATCGTTGAAGAGGAAACACGTATTCTTTTACAGATTTCAGTAAAGCAGCCTGTGTCCTAAATATTCTAAAAAGTATACATTTTTTACAGCCCTGTAATAAAATGGCGATATTCATACAGATACATATGATCCGAGGATCATATTCGTCATTGCACATTTTGTCATTTTCACGCGGGATTTAATACAACGGTAACAACAAAGAAAGTTTGCGATATTTATGGATTCGTATTGAAAGTGAACAAGTGTCCACGTTGGTACAAGAGGTTTGCTACTGGTGATTATAACCTCCCTGACAAACCTCGAAGTGGAGGCACCTTGAGTCACATTTTGCTTCACGGACCTTGGATTTCGATAAGACGAGGATTGATTTACAGGAAAAATGACAGATTGTCCTTGAGAATTATGGAGATTATACAATAGGTTATGAATAACAACTTGAATTCCTACAAAGTTTGTTTTAGATTGCAAAATAATTTTATTACTTACGGGTACCCTTAATATATTGTTCGTCATATATATAAAATACTCCCCACGCACTGTCTCGGCGGTAAAATAGGTTTAAGATTAACTTCTTGCCTTATCACATCATGCCAGACTCGAGATATAGATTCTGAACACAGTTGGATAAATATATATGATATTAATCCCCCTAGAATCGAAGTAATATTCTGTTTTGTCGTTGTTAATGCACATCCATTGGAAAACATACAGGCATACAGTAGTTACAAATATTCTGTTTCTTTTAGCAATTTACGAACTACAGAGAAATTCAAATCACTGTAACAGTTAAATAAATTATAGGGCAAAGGATTAAGGACCAGCTCCATAACGCGCGCGATGAGAGAAAACAAAAGAAAAGCGATAAACGAAAACGCGGAAAAAATAATATGGCGACAGTCCTGGTCGGTCGTTGCTTATGTGAAAATTTATTATGTATTCCTTCTCCCTTTATTTTGTTAATTATTCACTTTAGTGTAATACCGATATCAATCCCCAAAAACTTGATCCTACATACATATACAGTCGCTCACAAAAGTATTCGGACACTCTTTAAACCTAAATAACTTTTTTAAGATTGGACCAAACGTCTTGACTTTTCTTGTACAATTAGTTGCATTGATTTAATAAATGATGTGCAAAATGAATTTTGTAAATATTGGAATTGATATGAATTATTAGGTAAATCGGAAAGTTCCGTCCGTTTTTTTACAAAAAGTAAAGCTTTATTCATGAAAGAAAATGAAAAAATACGTTAATCAAAATATTGTCCATCGTTAGTGATGACTTTTTCCCATCTTTCGGGCAGCAAGCGAATTCCGCGTCGAAAGAATGATTCATCTTTGGAGGTTATCCAGGCGGAGATCCATTTTTCGAGATCTTTGTACGAATTAAATCGTTCTTCAGCAAGTGCGTGTGCCATCGACCGAAACAAGTGGTAGTCAGATGGGGCACAGTCTGGTGAATAAGCCGCATGTGGTAGCACTTCCCAGCGAAGTGCTTCTATCGTTTCCTTGACAATTTTTGAAACGTGAGGCCGAGCATTGTCATGCAGCAAAATCACCTTACGCTGTCTCGTTTCATATTGTGGTCGTTTTTCGTGCAATGCTCGACTCAAACGGATAATTTGTTGTAGGTAGAGATCTCCTGTGACTGTTTGACCAGTTTTTAGCAGTTCATAGTATACCACACCTTCCTGATCCCACCAAATGCAGAGTAAAGCCTTTTTTCCGTGGATATTCCGCTTTGGCGTCGATGTTGAGGGTTGGCCAGGATCACAAATGGTTTTCCGACATTTAGGATTGTCAAAATAAATCCATTTTTCATCCCCAGTGACGAGACGATGGAGAAACCCCTTTCTTTGTTGCCTAGCAAGCAAAATTTCGCAGATGGTTTTCCGCCTTTCAATGTCTCTTGGCTTGAGTTCATATAGGACCCACTTTCCTTCCTTGTAGACCTTCCCTAAGGCTTTTAAACGGTCGGAAATGACAGATTGAGCACAATTTAACGCTTCTGCAATTTGTTTTTGCGTTTGACATGGATCTTCATCCACCAATGCCTGCAATTCTTCGTCTTCGAATACTCGTGGCCGTCCAGAACGCTCTTTGTCCTCCAAAGAAAAATCACCATTTTTAAAACGTCGAAACCACTCTCTACATGTTTTATCGGAAACAGCATTATCGCCATAAACGTTTACAATCATTCGATGAGCTTCAGCTGCCGTTTTCTTCCAATTGAAACAAAAGATTAACACTTCACGCAAATGACGCTTATTCGGCTCAAATTCCGACATCTTCAATGTAGAAAAAAACGAAGTTATTGATGCAAGCGTAAATTGTTGTGTACTGAGTTTTATTAACAGATGTTCAAACTAAAAAGTTAGCCTTACTTTAGAGGTTATAGTTATTCACAGTTCGAGCTACGGCTACTCAATGCTAGATGGACAGAACTTTCCGATTGACCTAATACATAACCAATAAAAAAGATACTTCTTAAATATTTTTTATTTGAGCCACGTACAAAAAATTTTTAAGACGCATCTGGTAGATCTATGATAGTTATACACATGCTGAAAAATTCATTGAAATCGATCAACATTCGCACAAGCTACATGCCATGGGCAATGGTGAAAATCGTAATTTTTCACAATTCTTGGTTAGTTTCTGCTTAACCTCTTAGGCACGACTGAATTTTGCGCAGGGCTGTTTCTCTGTACGGCAGAGTTCAACGCGAATTACGTGTAAATAGATACAGCACTGCAATATGTGACGGATAATGCTGTTCTCTACACGAGTACATTGGAACGAAGTGTTGGATCATAAAATTATAATTTTTCTTAAAGATATGATACGCGTATGTTGACTTTAACAATTTACTTTAATAATTAATAATACAATTGAGTATGATACGTCTTTAGAGAGATGGCATCCGCGGAAGCCACTATAGTAGCGCGTCGTATAGAAAGATGACATCCGCGAAAGTCACTATAGTGGTGTATAGTGCCTAAGAGATTAAACTCCAGAAATTCTTACATCTTTCTACCCGTGTCATTTTTTCCCGCGTCAATCGATTTCAGTGAAATTTTCAGCATGCGTATAACTAACACAGTTCTAAAAACGCATATTTTAAATTTTCATTACGAAAAGATATAAAAATGTTTTAAAACATGTCTTTTCTACTTTCCCACGTAATTTCTACCAATTAGAATTATTTAAAAATTATTTTTGCATATCATTTAGTAAATCAATGCTGCTAGTTTCTCTAGAAAAGTCAAGTCATTTGATTCAATTTCGAAAAAGTTATTTAGATTTAAAGAGTGTCCGAATATTTTTGTGTTACTTTTGAGTAACTGTAGTTACTTTCAAAAATAAAAATTTTATGATTTGAGTCACACTTTGCTTCATGAACCCTGCATTTCTATTAGAAAGGGATTGAAAATTTATAGAAAAGCTAACAAATTGTCTTTGATAATGGTGGAGATTATATAATAGATTATAAATAAAAACTTGATTTTACTAAGAAGTTTGTTTTAGATTTCAAAATAGTTTATTACTTATGGGTACGCCTAATATAATCTTATATCTTATATCTAAAAAGGTATTAATATGCAAGAGACAGATCGTGGCGTTGATTTTTAACGATAACATGCTTCTAAACTTCTCCCTAACAAGGAAACATATTCAGATGCGAAAATCCGATTTTGATAAAACTTATGGGAGCTTATAGTTCTTTGTTTAAACAAAAAATTTTTGTTAAAATTTTTTTTGCACGACTACATGTCCTATTGGAAAACATCCAATTAAAAAAAATTCAAATTTTTTCGACCTCTGGTTTCCGAGATATCTCAAAAAATATGGTTTTGATCCGCAACTTTGAGGGCTATTTTCACCCCTTCAAAGTAGATGGTTGTCGATAAAAAAACACTTGTCAAATATTTTTCAAAGAACTATAAGCTCTCATAAGTTTCATCAAAATCAGATTTTCGAATCTCAATATGTTCCTTGTTAACCCTTAGCGCTCCAATGGCGCCTCTAAGGCGATACTAAACATTCCCTTACTGTTATTTAAAACAGTTTATACATCGCCATGTTTGCATTTAAGAAGTCAATAAAAATTTGAAATGTTACGCTTACGAGTAATAGTAATAAACTTTATATTCACGAAAGAAAATGGACCGTGTACAATGGAGTTGTTTTAGATGAAAAGAAATGTTTCGATTTTAGAATTAAAATTGCTTGGAGTGCTAAGGGTTAAGTTCTCTACGATGTGAGTTTACTTTCGTGTCGATCGCTCTTCATTTTAAATACTATTTAGATTTTAACTTGACAGAATCACATGGACAATGTTGAAAGTTTCTGATTATTTAAAAGCAAAATATTAATCTCGTTTATTGTGTTTATATGCATAAAGAAGTATATCGTGTGGTGCCACGATTCTTAGAATGAATTTTTAAGTTACGGCCGATAAGTATAAAGAGTCTGAACGAAACCTCCGTTTATACGACGAGATCAGTTCTAGTTCCATTTTGTCGTTTTGCGTGTCATAGTAAAGAGAGAAATTATAAAGGATACACCTTCCATATTAATAAATCGAGGTTGATAGAAAGTATAAAGGAGGATGTGTATTAAATCCCATTTCCCAATAGACAATGTTCTGGAAGCGATATCGTTAAGTAACAGTCTGCTGCGTCGATTTGTAATGATAACTCGCTGCTAAATTGCTCCTTACATTCTCTGCAACATAATACATTTTGTTCTTTAAAGTCACCGCAATATTACTGAAGCCAATTCCCAAAACCTGATTGGACATACGTTTAACTACTACTTACTTATAACCAAACCGTTATGCACTCAGACACTTCGAGAATATCTCTCAAACCGTACACATCACCATTAAAACATAATTATTGTTACGTTGTCTTGTTAGAGTTTAAAATACAGAGTTTACTTCATTGCTATAACTACTGCTCATCAGTTCTTGATACACCAAAGCATTATCCCCATCATCTAACCGGATAGTAGAGGATCGTTTCGCATTGTCAGGAATTTGAACCAAAGATTTACGACCTTCGGCGACGCCAAATCATTGACCGCGTCACAGCCGATACGACCGAATACAACAGAGATAATGAAGTGCTCATATGTACTGGGTCACTCTGTATATTATGTGGGATGTGAGAAGCGTACATATGTGGGGCGTAAGAGAGACAGAGAGAGAGAAAGAGAGAGAGTATGATCGGTGACGGTATGATTGAAGCGACTGCAACAATGTTTGGAAGAAGCGGCGAGCGACAAACGGTCAAGCGTTCGCGTTGCGGGATTAAGATGTGGTGTGTTAGATGTGCGGTGCGTTTGAAGCCACCTGTTCGATTGGGAATGAGTAGTGTGGTGTATGTGTGGTTTTGGATATAAGTACAGTAAGACCCTCATCAATTTTCACAGCAGAGTGCTACGCCATTAGCCGAGCACTGGACATTGCCAATGTATATAGTAATGCTACAAATTTTCTCATCTTCACCGACTCGCAAAGTACAATCAAATCACTACAGAAGCCAACCTTCAAATATAGTATCAATAACCATATCATTGAAATCAAAACTAAGTACTCTACGTTTATATTAAACAACAAAGGCCAGAATTTCATTAAGTTTATCTGGATACCAGCACATATAGGAATTATCGGTAACGAAGAAGTAGACTCACTTGCGAAAGAAGCGACCAAAGAAAGTCCTTCGTCAGATATCAAGGTTTCAATCGCTAATCTAACCAGAGACCTCAAAATTCAAGCAAGACTGTCCACTAACACCCTAATAAAAAAGGAAGGTCTAGTCAAAGGTGCGAACTACGTTAGATTTTATCACAAGGACAAAGGCAAACCATGGTACACTGGTCTTGTGCTCTCCAGAGATTTTCTAGTTTTTGTAAATAGATGTCGAGCCAATCACTATAATTTAAACGGTTCATTGGCAAGGGTTAACTTTATAACTAACAGTGCTTGCCAATACGGAGCAGAACTCCAAGACCTAAATCATGTTATATGGCAATGCCCAAACTATGAAAATGAACGTAACCTGTTTCCCTCTTTGTATTAGTTCCTTCCTATGTAAACCTGATATAAAAGGACTGAAAATAATTTATAATTTCCTTAAACAATGTTCCGTTAGAATTTAGAAACAATGTAAACCTATTTAGTGTAAGCCAAATGTAATAATACTGTACTTGCTATATAAACCACTTGGTTTAAAACAACAAATAAATAAATAAATAAATACAGTAAGACCCCGCTTAACGCAGGGGATACGTTCCAATAAGTTCCAGCGCTAAACGAAACAGCGTTAAACGAGACAACTTAACACGTACATATGTAAATATGTAATGGGGATCAGTGAAAAAGAACAGAAAATAAAAAAATTCATCAGTTTTTTTTTGTTTTATATATTTTGTAACATTTGTTGTTCAATACTTTTTAATACATTGAGTACAGACTTATTTATTGTTAATATCGATTTTTATTCGTAAAACAACAAACAGTGGTTTTAATTTAAAGTCTCCATTAGCGTTACCACTTAGTAGAAGTGTTAAACGATCTTTTGCAGCTTTAAATCCTGGTGCTCGCTTTCCTTCCTTCGCGGGACAAAAATGTACATTTTGGCATTCTCTCTCAAAAAAAGGCCCGTTTCATCAAAATTGAAAACTAATTCAGGAGAATAATTCCCTCGTTCAATGATTGCTTTTAATGTCGCTGGAAATGCAGCAGCTGCTTATGTATCTCCACTTGCCGCTTCTCCAGTAATCTGTATGTTATGAAGATTGTTTCTATTTTTAAATCGATGGAACCACCCTCGACTAGCGACAAAATTTTCACTGGTGTCGCCTTTTTCATTCTGAATATAGTTAAAAATTGTTCTCGCTTTTTCCATTATAATTGCTTAATGGCATATTGCGTTCAACTTCATCGTCAATCCAGATGGAAAGTCGTCTTTCCATTTCCTCAATCACATTGCTTCTAGAACGGGTAATTTTTGTTGCAGAAGTCGTTGTGGTTGTAGTTGCTGATGACATGATTTTTTCTTTATTTTTTAAAATTGTCCGTATTGTTGAAATCGTCAAATTTAATGCACTGCCGATATCAGATTGCCGTTGGCCTGCATCTAATTGTCGTAACACCTGCATTTTAGTTTCCAGCGAAATACTTTTTCTTGTCGCTTTACCTTCATTTTTTTTTTCAATCACCCATCGTAAGAACTAAAAATTGCCTAATTTCTCACAATAAAATAAAATATTATGTTTATATCTTTATACACCTAGTAACGTTGATGACAGCTAATGAAACAACTGTGACGCAGGAAAGATGCGTTCGTACTGTGACTGCTACTTCAGGGAATACAGTTGGAACCTTTATTCTGGACAGACTAACAAAAGAGCGTTGAAAAAGATACATAGTGTACACCGTCGTTATATAGTGCACCGCTTTTGATTGGTGCATGGCCGTTTCATTTACACACATATACAAGTATCAATACAGTGTGCGATTTAGGAGAATCCCAATAGTACCGCGTAATACTGAAACAGCGTTAAGCGGAGCAGCGTTAAACGGGGTCTTATTGTCCTCGTCCTCATTTGGTTTTAGTACTCATTCGGTATTCTTTTTCGTGGTTGTTCTATGTGGTTGCTCATTCGATTCGTTCCTATGTGGTTATCCTGTGTGGTGTACTCTTTGCGTTCTGTATAGATCCGTCAATAAAGGGCTACCGTTAATAATACAATTGCGTAGTGCCTTGAAAAGTAATGCGTAGTGCTTTGAAACGTAATGTCATAAAAAAACAGGTGTCAAATATTTTTTAAAGAACTATAAGCTCCCATAAGTTTCATCAAAATCGGATTTTCGCATTTGAATATGTTCCTGCGTAAGTTAAACTCGGGTATGGTTAGTGTGTTCTAGTGTTTGAAAATGTTTGAATATCAAGATTGTTCTCTAAGATAGGCGCAGCTATGCTTAGAGATGTTCGAGTGTCGAGAATGTTCTCACTTGGTGGAGTTGCGTGATGTCTGAAGAAAGTTCAGTTTTCGGAAATGAAGGGTGTGGTCGTTATAAAATTGCATACGATTGGTTATAGGGTGTGTTGGAAAAAGTGGTGGAGATGTCAAAAAGTCGGAGTGGGAATGAAGAAGATCGAGATGGAGTAAGAGTAAGCACGTAAGGTTAGAAACAATTGTAGCTACAAAATTTCGTCGCCTAACGCGGAACAATAGGTTTGAAAACGTGTGTCGATCAGCCATGTTGTTTTCGGTTTTTTGACTTTCGGCGTCGAGACGCATTTGGTACTTTATGGCATTTACTTATGGAGGATTTTAGGCCACAACACTACTATTTAAAGCACCTTTTACATCACTATGTTTGCATTTAAGAAATCGATAAAAGTTGAAGTGTTGCACATGCGAGTAATAGTAATAAACTTTATGTACACGAAAAGAAATAAACCATGCACAATACAACTGTGCTTGGTAAAAAAGGTCAATAATTTGGAATTAAAATTGCATAAAGTGCAGAAAATTAATTTAATGTATTCGAAAGATGGAACATCAAAATTTTGTTTTGAGAACTTCCTATGGGACGTCCATTCGATCGTCCGAAATGTAAATCCTAAAGATACCATAGGAGTGCTTAAAATAGACATAGGACATTTGGACGTAAACTGGACATGAAACGGACATCCTATGGACATGCGATGGTACTTGCATAGCACCTCATCAACTACTGTTATAATTTAATTATTAACATATGCTTGGTAGCGAATGCGTTAAACGAATAAAATGTTCAAATGTAAATTGTAGTAGCAGTATGATTTGCGAAGGAACGATGTCACGTTGCTCAGGACTCCCATTTGAACATGCACTTCACATTGGCTGTATATTTCGTTTCTAGAAAGTTTCCGTGCACGTCTTGGCAACGTTGTTTATTTCAAACCAATATACTACCGTTTTCTCGAGTAGAAATTCCTACGTTACTGTGCATTTGTTTCAACAACTGCTTCACTCTGTTCCTTTTCCTTTCACGCTTGCCTTTTAACTTATGCCTTTCGCGTTTCCGTCTCTTCCAATCTATCGCTACTTTCTTTACTTTTAGACATTCGCACTATTCATTAATTTTCCACAGAGTTGGTCATTATCCAAATTAATTATTTAAAAAATTCAATAGTGTACAAGAGAAAGTTTGAATTGTAATGTATACGGTAACTAACACAATTTTTGCACATTGAAATTTTATTTTAAAAAAATTGAATAAATTTTGAAAATAAAACCGCGAAAACTACACAGATAAACAGAAAATTAGTAGTTTAGTTAAGATCATGAAACTAGTGAAAAAACTGGGTGGACATAAGTAAGTTTAATTTTATATTTTTGTAATTAGGATTTTGATATTGAAACATTTTGTTGGATTTATTGCTTTGTAGATCCTCCGTTTTTGTCGATTACAGTATTATTATGTTACAATTATTCCTTTGCCATGCATTCATCTTTATGATTAGAATAATTTGAACTTCTTCTTCCATAATAATTGAATAGAAGGGTGAAGAAATTTTATATTCATTTAATGTCTACAAATACTTTAATATTTAGACATTTTAATATCTTATTGGTAACAAAAAAATAGAATTCTATTGCACTTTAGAAGAAAGGCATAGCATTCGGATCTAGTAGATTTTGTTTTAAGTGTATCGAAGTGTTTCCAAAATAATACCTTTTAACATTGCTCACAGATTTTTAATGAGATCGAGATCAGGGGATTGTTGTGTGCTCACAAGCTTCCAAATTCTTTTTTTCTCTTTAGTTTCGATATTTTGGTAAAAAATAAACTTTCCAAATTAATTTTATTCGTGTTTGTAGTTAAGGATGGAAATGTTAATTAAACCCCATATATTTGCACAAGTGAAAAGAAATAGCACTAACTATGTATTAAACTGAAGAAGATAGATTTTCTGCTTGTTCATATGAAAAATGCAATATGTTCGAAACTTATTTACTACTATGGCAGACAAAACTATGTGTGTGTACTGTCATGTTGCAACAATGGGAGAGTTTCGCAAAAATTGTGAAGATGCTTGTCTCGAATGGAGAATTCCTAAGACTCGTTACATTTGTTTACTTGTACATATATATATAATAATAATAAATATAAACAATAAATTTATATATAATAATATATATATATATACAATAAATAAACATATATATATGTATGTATATACAATAAATATATATATGTATACAATAAATATATATATAACAATAATAAATATATATAATAAATTGATATATATATATACATATATAAGAAAATTAATATATTAAATATAATAAACTCAATATATTAAATATAATAAAATAAATTAATACATTGGATAGTCAGAAAAGTATTGAGAGATTTTTGTCATTTTTTGATCAAATCTTTTTCTTATTCAAAATAAATTTTATTGAAGTATATATTGGCCATTATTATATGTGACCTTTGGCCATTTTTGGGGTAAAGCCATAATCCCATCCGAATAGAGCTTTTGTGGTTTATCGGCTAAAAATTTGGCCAAGTGATTTTCGCAGTCCTTTATTGAACCCAACTTTTTACCGTTAACGTAATTTTGCAGAGATCGAAACACACAATAATCTGATGGTGCAAGGTCTGGGCTATACGGTGGATGCATCAAAACTTTCCAGTCATGCGCAAAAATGGTTCGACTTTATAACGTTTGAGCAATAATTGGCAGATAGAAATTCGATCCATCAAATTGTTCTCTGTTAAATCGCGAGGCCCCCAAACATCGAGCTTCTTTTTGTATCCAGCCTTCTGCAAATGATTCAAAACGGTTGAATGCTGAATGTTTAGTTCCCTAGCAATTTCATGACTGCTTATATGTCGATCCAGCTCAACCATTTGCATTATTTCATCAATTTTTTCAGTGATTGGTCGACCAGAACGAGGAGCGGTTTTAATATAACAAAAGTATACATATTTCTTATGATAACAGTAATAATAATACTAATAAATACAAAACTTCATTTTTCTAATAATGTGTAGAACTTCCTTTGTTTTCTATGACATCCGCCATACTTTTAAATAAAGAATTATATAATCGCTTAATTTTTATTTGTGTTCAATTTTTCCATTCGCTCGTAACGCAAGTTTTTAATTAATTTATATTTGAAAATTGTTGGTCTTCAGTACACACTGTTTACGAAAGCATTGCCCAGCAATTTTTGATGATATTAAGGTTGGGTGAGCACGCTGGCCATTGAAGAGTGAAAATATTCTCCTTGAAAAAGTATTCCTTAATAATTTTAGCAGTAGGTGGATAATACCTATTATCTGATATAATCTTCTATCCTATCCTATCTACTATCCTAGATGTAATCTTGCTGGAATATATAGGGTTTAACAACAATGCATTCTGCATATGTATAAATTTGATCTTTCATTAGTTCGCGATAACGGGCGTTATTCGATGTACTCTGAATAAACTTAATTTCTGTTTTTCCTTTATATCCGATACCAGCCCAGATCATTACTCCACCTCCACGTATCTGACGTCGAATGTTTGTTAGTGATTGTTTACGAACATTACGATAATAATGCGTGCATCCGTCTGGGCTATCAAAGTTTAACCTCTTCTCATCCGTAAAGATTACTTTCCTGCAAGTCTTTTCCCGAAGTACGTGTTTTTGCAAATAACAAACGTGTCTCCTTATGTTCTTCGGTTAGCGATGGTTTTACCATTAATCTAGACCGATTTATAATGTTGCTATTTTGGAGTACGCGACGAACATTTTGTATATTTATTTCCACTGCAGGTTTCTTAGCGATCTCCCTGGCAGTGGCGCAAGAATTGGAAGCAATACGTATTATTGCTCGTGTTTCGCGTTCAGATAATGCTGCTGGCCTTCCTGTATTTTTCTTCTTGTCGTATGCACTTGAATCTTTCAGCAAATTATTTATAACTTTACGACTGCGATTAACTTCTTGTGCAATTTGAGTGATAGACAACTTCTGCTTCTGCAGACCTAAAATTGTACTAATTTCTCTTTCGCTAAGCTTTTTGTCACGACCCATTACGACGATAGCGATGTGACAAAACTCCAGACAGAAATTAAACGTAATAACTCCGTGCAGGTTCGCGAAACATTGAAGAATATGTAAACATAGTTCAAGTATGCTCTCACTTTGTCTGTGTCGGCTTATGCGTTTCTCTTCCAATTTAGAGAACTCGTTGAACTAAAGCCGATCTATGTTACGCTTACATATTCGTAGAAAGTACGTATTACATATAACTTAGAGTTTCCACGCTAGCATAATCTTAACACGAGAAATTAAAGGTAGCACGGATGCGCGATGCGAGAGTTCGCTCATCTGTTTATATTAGATCCAAGGACTCTGCTTCTTCGCAAAGGGTCCCGTATCGCATCTGGAAAGTATACAGTAGCTCACGAAAGTATTCGGACACTCTTTGAATTTGTATAACATTTTTAAGATTGAACCAAACGTCTTGATTTTTCTGGAGCAATTAGAACCATTGATTTACTAAATGATATGCGAAAAGGATTTTGTAACAGTTGCAATTGGTATGAATTACATGAAAAATATAAAAAACATTCTTTAAACATTTTTCATTTGAGTCACGTATACAAAATTTTAAAGCCTCATTTTGTAGATCTATGATAATTATACATATGCAGAAAAATTCATTGAAATCGATCGACGTACATACGAGCTGCACGCCATCAAAAATGGTGAAAATCGCAATTTTTCACGATATTCGGTCAGTTTCTGTTTAAACTCCACAAATTCTTACAACTTTCTACGCGTGTCGTTTTTTTATGCGCTAATCGATTTCAATGAAATTTTCAGCATGCGTATAACTAACATAGGTCTGCAAGATGCATATTTTAAATTTTCATTACGAGTTAAAATAAAAATGTTTTAAAAAATGTCTTTTTTATTTTTTCCTGTAGTTTCTTCCAATTAGAATTGTTTCTAAATTATTCTTGCGTATCATTTAGTAAATCAATACTTCTAGTTGCTCCAGAAAAGTCAAGTCGTTTGGTTGAATCCTTAAAAAGTTATTTAGGACTGAAGAGTGTCCGAATACTTTCGTGAGCTACTGTATGTCAACTTCCAATACGACAAGAATTATTTGACATATTAGTTCCTGTAGAGATATATCTTCAAAAAGTAGCTAAAAATTTTCATCATTTTTATAATGTAATATAAAACATTCGGTTTTGATGCTCCGTCAACCTAGTCTTAAAATTGAGAATATAAACATTTTTCAGAAAAACGAGTCGTTTTCGATCTTTTTATCCTCTGAATAAATAGATTACGATGCAACTTTAAGAGATTCGACTTTGAAAAACCGGGTCAAGGATAATTTTACATGTAATTTTTCAAACAGATCCTCATGGATCCAAACATACAGAATCCAACTGTGATAGTCTTTACGCGAAATTTTAGTAGATCTTGTACGTACAGTGACTCTTTAATATTCGGACATTTTGCTTTTCAAAAAATTGTTGCTAGTTTCGATCGTTTGCAATAGTAAATTTGGAGTTATTGTTTTATAATATAACAGAACATTTATTATAGTTTGTAGTAACATAAATTTTATTTGTTTGTTGCACATAGTTTTCTTAATACCAAACAGTGAACTAAATTATATCGAAATTTATCGTCGCAAAAATATTCGGACACATAACTTATTCTCGCATTTCTTGCGAATAACGACACACCTTTGCCGTTTGTTTACAAACATAATGTCGAGGAAGATGAAGAACACGCTTCACGATATCAGTTATTGTTCGAAAGCCATTAGGATCAGTTAGAAATTAGTATGGGACGAAAAAGTAAAAATACTTCATTTGACGTACGACAATTAGTAATTTTTTACAGAGAAAAAGAGAAAATCTACCGGGAAGTCGGTAATCTTCTAAAATTAAGTAAGAGCACCGTAGCTGATATTATACGGAGATATAATGAAGAAAACCGAATTGAATCAATTCCTCAGAAAGGCCGACCACAGAAGCTTGATGACCGAGAGAAACGTATTATTTAGAGAAACGTAAAAGTGAACCTTGGTTTAAGTGTTCCAACATTAAGTGCTGAATTATTTCAAGAGATAGGAAAGAAAGTTCATCCAGTTACAATATGTCGACTGTTGAAAACAGATAAATATAATGGTAGAGTAGCGCGTAAGAAACCGTATATAAACGAGGCGAATCGCAGAAAAAGATTAGCTTTTGCAAAACAATAGCTTCATGAGAAAAAAACTTGGTGGAATAATATCATTTTTGCTGGTGAAAGTAAATTGAATCTGTTTAACACTGATGGACGAAAATTAGTATGCGGTAACCAAATCAAGAGCTTAATCGAATAAATTTAAATCCAGCAATAAAGCACAGTGGTGGAAGTATTACGGTGTGAGGGTGTACTTCATCTAAAGGAACTGGACAACTGGCTTTTATAGAAGAAATTTTAAATAAATTTAAGTATCTAAATATTTTAAAATAAAATCTTAAGAAAAGTGCAATCACAATGAATATAGAATATACATTTAAATATTATGAAGATAATGAGCCTAAACATAAAGCCAGAATAGTTCAAGAATACCTTTTATATAATTGCCCAAAAGTATTATATCCGCCACCACAGTCACCAGACTTGAATCCCATTGAAAATGTATGGGATTTTTTGGACAGGAAAATTCGAACAACACCGATAAGATCGAAGGAAGAATTAAAAAAAAACGATTAATTGAAGAATGGAGACGTATACCGCTAAATTACTTACAAAAAGTTATAGACAATATGCCTAAGCGGTTGCGACACATAAAGCTAGAGGCTATCCAACGACATATTAATTATTGCTTATGTTAATAATTTTCATATTTAAATGTTATAGTTTGTCAAGCGTGCGAATATTTTTGCGACGATAAATTTCGACATAATTTAGTTCATTGTTTGGTATTAAGAGAAGTATGTGCAACAAACAAATAAAATTTACGTTATTGCAAACTACAATGAATGTTCTGTTATATTATAAAACAATAACTCCAAATTTACTATTGCAAACGATCGAAACTAGCAACAATTTTTTGAAAAGCAAAATGTCCGAATATTAATAAGACTCACTGTATTGCGAAAGTAATTTTCAGTACAACCTAATATTTCACCGTTTCAGAAGGAAGATACAGATCTTTCAGTTTCGCTCATTATGTAACGTAATCGACGCTCGGCGAACAAACTCGCAGCGCTGAGGATGTATTTGCCGACGTTTATCCTGCAATGTGGGGCGTATCGGAGAATCACTGAAATGCAGACATAGACACACAGATATGCACATGCATCTGTATCCGATCTACGCGGAGCATTTCCACTGCGACGGCGACATTGTCAAAAATTATGTTAACGAACATTGGACACGTGGACGGGCGGAAACAATCCCGATTATGCGTCCGAATGATAATCGAATGGATCGCATTATCAGACCGTAAAAGATTCAAAGCTGTTCCATTGGGAAGGAGCGAATGGAACGAGCACGATCGTTTTATCGTTATCGGTGCGCACGTGCACACGAATTCGCGATGACCCCGCATTGTTCGCGAACAGAAACGTCGCATTAACGTGACTTGCTTTCGGCGGTGTTATTAAGTTACATCGCGATCGTGTTTACCATTCGTGCACTCTTACACATTGCCACTTTTAACACGCATGGAAATTCGACATCCAACAAAACTGCCGGTTGCGTTCTTGGTTCCCTGTATAATCGATATTCTGTACGAAATTATCTTAACGGTACAGCAACAATGATATTTATTATATTTTGTCGTACGCCGGACGAGGGATTAATAAACGCTGCGAAGTTTTTAAAATAAATTAAACACTAGTTTATTAACCCTTTGAGGTCGGCTGATTTCGCTTTCGAAAGAACCAGCAGTCGGAGAAAAAAAAAGCATTTTCTCCCACCCGTCACTTTTACTTGAGTCCTCTATTTGTTCTAAATGTTCTTCATCATCACCTTTCTCCACGTCACTGTCAATTCTTAATACATTCCGTCTCTTAGGAAGAACTATGCCATCGTCACTATCGTCACTGTCATTGTCAGATACTGAATCATACATTGAATTGTTCATATTTTCATTATATGCTTCAAGTTCCAATCCGTCGTCACTACTCTCATTAGCTTGCGAATCATTTCTAAACACTTTCATTGTTGGGAGTTACACTACATTTTTTAAATTTTGAACACAAATTTTATTATATACGCGGTACTTTTTGATTGTAAAATAACGTGTGTGATGTACACAGTGACTATCTTCTTAGCGATCTCAATGTTTCTCGAGAGCTCATTCGAAAAAGACTGCCTGTAAATCTCTCTGAACAATCATATATTGTTATCTCGTAAATCGACCGAAACATTTGAATCGTTTTGTTGTTGTTGCGATTTTCGAAGGTTCCCGCTAAGGGGACATTGAACACATTGAGAACACCGACCGCAAAGGGTTAATAAACTTAAATTGTGAGTACAAATAAGTCTCCACCGTATTTTTATTTAAAAGTGGACATTTATTATAAAACAACGGTACCTTATGTTTTATTCAAAGTATTGTCCATCGCTGCCCACTGCTGTTTCCCATTTTTCTGGCCGCATCCAGATACCACGTCGAAAGAACACTTCATTTTTTGACGCTATCCATGAATCAACCTGATTTTTGGTATCTTCATATGATGTGAAGTACTGCTCAGACGGACTGTAACGTTCCGTTCCTCGCGGTCGCGTATTGGAACGGAATTGTAGGTCCCTGTTAGTACGATTGCATTTGTAAGACGCAAAACGGGTGGCGATTCTCGATATCTAAATAGGCGACGAGCGATTCGCAACTCTTCTTCGATCTTCACTAACACCGTCAGTCAAATTAACCCTTTGAGCGCTGAGTTGCTCGACGTTAAGCGTGCGCCATGGACTGCACACTCCGTACGAAAAAGCCTACCGTGGGCTGCGTACCTTTTACGAAAGAGCACAAGTTGAGCAGACTGAATTTTCATTGCAAGGTATATTGATTGTAAACGGAAATAAATTATGTGGTCATCTCAAAAGCCTTAATAACCATTTATTTCGGTTACGGTTTTGCAATCGCAAATAATGAATGACTTGATGCCAAATCTACTCCTTTTTGACGGAATATATTGTTTAAAAAATAATCTTCCTTTATAAAGTAAAAGACGATCTATGCATAGATATTCATATGGATAAAATGATTTAGAAAATGAGTTTCTAAGTTCAGTAACCACCGGTCTTATTTTTATCAACGGATCGTGTGAGCTCATATTATTGTTATCATTAAAAAGCAACATTTTTAGCAATGATTCATATCTAACTCTGCTCATTAGTTTTGAAAAAATGTCAGTTTTTATAACTTTACCGGTAGACCAATATTCTCTTATAGAGGTTTTCTTCATTCTGGATTTTGGATAGTAATAGCAATAAATAAATATTTCCGAAGGTGAAGTATCTGTCCAGGTATTTACGCGTGAATGAACTGCATGTATTTCAGTTTGCGCTAGATTTTTATGGAAATTAATTGTTTCTTCGCAGATACCAGTAATTAATTCTTCCGAGAAAAATACCTTAAACGCATCCAAAGGAGTGGATATTTTCGATAAGTGTACCCTTATCCCCGAATTTGATTCATCAAAATTATATAATTATGGTGCAAAATTTTTCGTAGACCATGAAAAGTTTTCTGCCGTATCATTAGATGTCGAGTTAATATTTTTCTGTAGACCTTCATCCTCTTCAGAAGATGAGCTAAATATTCGAAGACGCTTTTTCCTTTGCTCATACAATGGAACTGACTCTTCGGTTTCCGAAGCTACGAAAGAAGGTTTGATTATGTTTGTTCTAACATCCAACCTATTGCGTTGATATTTACCGCTTGTGTCACTGCTTATTTTTAATATCTTGGTCTTCTTGTAGAGCTCCTCGGAATCCGAAGACAAATTCCACATCCTTTTTCTTTCAAATGTTTTAATTTCAACTGTTTCAATTTCATGTTCATGGCCCATGTCACTACCACTTTTACTAAAGTATTCAAGCTCATTCGTAGACATTTTAGGGGTAATTGAAAATTAAGTTTTAAAACGCAAAGAACAAATTTCAAGAAAGTAGCACGACTTAACGTCAAAAGCCCTTGGTAGCAATATGTTAACTAATGCATACACAATGAATGCATACACAAATTTAATGAACGATACTGATAAACGATTGTGCAAAAGCACATTTACAAGCTTATTGTCTTTTTATATCTATATAGGCTTACAAGCACCAGTCACATATATCTGTTCATAGATTTGTTTTTCCCAGATTGAATAGTTTTGTGAGAACCTACATATGTGTTCATAGGCAAAATCGAATGGTTATGTGAAAACGCATATATGAGTTCATAGTCAAAATCGAATGGTTATGCGAAAACGCATATATGAGTTCATAGCCAAAATCAAATGGTTATGCGAGAACGCATACATGGGTTCATAGCGCTCAAAGAGTTAATAATGGACGGGTATTTCAATGTTTTCCGGATGATCATGATATAGGATACGAAAAGTTAGGAAGATCTCGCGACGATGGATCTTTAGCAGAACGTAAAATACATTCCGACACGATGGTATATTTCGCGAGATTCTAAATTCGACTCGATCATTAGTCGAATTTATTTGTCTCTCGACCCGAACGATGGTCAAAGATTCCAGTCTTGATCAACGCTCACGACGATTGATCAAGTCGAAACGATTCCATGTGGTTAACTCGGTAGTCAAATTGATTCTGCTCGACTCGATAGTCAAAACGATTCTGATCGCTTTTTCCGAAGTCCGTTTCCTCTTCCCTTTGTGTCGTCCGTGTGATAACTTGAGGGTGTGGCCGATACGATGCACACAGCACCTGATTCGTTAATTTTCACCTGAAGGGGAAGGGTCTACTTCGAACGTTCCTCCACGGTGGCGGGTGAAACCACTTCTTCAGGTTGTCGATGTTAATTAACTTTTGGAAGAAAGGACGGCACTTCGGATTAGCACGACAGTGTTTAAAAGTCCACGTATAATGACGCGGATGATTGTATGGCCCGATTGACCTGCTCGTCGGTGGAGACTGTCCACGGCCGCGTCGAAGGTTCACCTTTCGGCCCGATATCGATTGTAGGGCAGTACGGCCTTCTTGTGTGCCGCTCGAATGGGCATTGTAACGATTTTCTAATTGAACCGTCGAAGACATTGCGAACAAATGCGTTCGAATAGGCTGTTCCTCGGCCCGGACGGAACGCAGGCTATGCGTCATCGATCGTTTTTCTTTACTTTCACTTCGGACTGTTCGCGATTTCTATGTTTCGAGTTCTGTTTTGTTCGCGGTGTCTATATTCGTCTGTTCGCAATTTCTCGTTAGTCTTGTTCGCGATTTCCGTGTTAGTCTCTTCGTGATTTCGTGATTGTCTTCTTCGCGATTTCTAGATTGTCTGACGAGTCTTGTTGCGTTCTGTTCGTCGTCACCTCGGTTTTGTCGTGATTGGTTGAGGGTAGTTTTTGGTGGAGGAATGTAGCGTTTTTTAATTAGTTGTGGAAATGATGGAAGGAATGTGCTTGAAGGAGTATATCTGAAGGAATGGGAAATGGTCATTGAGGGATTATCATGATTTTGAAGAGGAAGGTGTTATCGGAATAAATGTACCGTTTTCCTCGAACTCTGTTTGATTTTATTCGTGCGGGGACGAAGCGCGGAAGGTGACGATACAAAGGGCTGGACGATCTGTTCGCACGCGTGACTTGGAGATGATAGAGAGCGAGGCCCAGCGTCTCCGCGCTATTTATTTGTCTCCTCCTTCTTCTGGATTCATCGATGAATATCGATCGCGACGCTTCGCGAAGATTCCCGAGGAAATGTCGTTAATTAACGGTCGCCGCTTCGTGGATCGACATTTCCAACGGTCGCCGCATTTCGAAGAATCCCGAGTCTTTGATCGATGACGCGGCTCGAACATCTAGGCCGGTGGTAGCGGCTGAGCCGCTACAATTTATTGTAGCGTTGTCTTCGTTTTCTTCGTGTCTTCACGTGCGTCGCACGTGGTGTCCTTTCGTCGGGGTAAAACTGTCCGCGTGCGGCGTGGTTTGTATTTCGCACCTTCTACTTACCTTTTATTTTATGACTACTTTTCTGAACGCAGGGTTAGGCACGGACAACCTTCGGTGTTGCCGTCGCAACCCCCCCGTGGTTCGATACCTTGTCGTGGTGGGGGGGCAACTAGACTAAAATCGAACCAAAACACGGTGGATTCGTGGAACCGGCTGCATCGCTCGTGAGTCCCTTGGGGGACCGGCGGAGCAGCTCGTGAGTTCCATACATCGATGGAGGAACCGGCTGAAACGCTCGTGAGTCCCTAGGAGGACCGGCGGAGCTGCTCGTGAGTTCCAGAAATCGATAGAGAACCCGCTGGAACGCTCGTGAGTCCCTTGGACAAGGACCGGCGGAACAGCTCGCGAGTTCCAGAAATCGATGGAGGACCGGCAGATACGCTCGTGAGTCCCTTGGAGGACCGGCGGAGCAGCTCGTGAGGTCCAAAGTCGATGGGGAACCGGCTGAAACGCTCGTGAGTCCCTTGGGGGACCGGCGGTGCAGCTCGTGAGTTCCAGAATTTTCTGTGTATCACCCTTGTGATCCTCGCAGGCGGTACTTCGAACATCTGTAGTACTGTGACTCAAAGGGTTGTAACGGCTAAATCGGCACTCTTCCAAGCCACACCTGCATGAGACCAAGCGCAAGCTGGTAACTCCGCCTCCTCCTGGCCCCCGCTGGTAACGCTCCTCCTGACGGAGGAGCGGCTAAATGAGTTACTCCCGCAAGGGATGGTCTACCCTTCTGATGATTCTGGTGGGATGAAGGAGGGGTTTTTCTAAGTGAGGTCCACAACACCTACGGATCTTTCCCTTTGTGGTGGGTCCTAGATGGTGGGCCATAACATCTGGCAACACGTAAAATTGTGCCGCCTGTAAGGATCATTGTCCGAGGTACGGCGGCGCCTAATCCACGAAGGTGGAAAAGGCCATTCTTAACGGCATTCCCACTGTTGCCGTCGCAACAGAGGTGTTGTGTGCATCGTATCGGCCACATCCTCAATTTTTATACACGGACAACACGAAGGGAAGAGGAAACAAACTTCGGAAAAAGCGATTATAATCAGTTTGACTATCGAGTCAAACAGACGAAATATTTTGCCTACCGAGTCAACCACATCGAATCGTTTCGACCTTGTGAACTGTCGTTCGAGTTGATCAAGACTGGAATCTTTTGATCATTGTTCGGCTCATAAGACAAATCTATTCGACAAACGTTCGAGTCGAATTTATAATCTCGTGAAATACACCATCGCTTCAGAGTGTATGGTACGTTCTGCTACAGATCTACCGTTGCGAGACCATTTTAACATTTCGCACTCTGTAACACGGCCCACCGAAAAACATTGAAATAGCCGTCCAATATTAATTTAGCAACGGCGTTGGTGAAGACCGAAGAAGAGTTGCAAATCGCTCGTCGCATATTCAGATATCGAGAATCGCTACCCGTTTTGCATCTTACAAATGCAATCGCGCTCTCGGGAATTTACAACTCCACTCGAATATGTAACCACGAGGAATGGGACGTTACGTTACTTTATGGTATGTAGCGGTAAACAGTTGGTGACCGTAATTACCATTAAAACAAACCACTTGCAGAAGCGAGGGATTAGCTTAGAAAACCTTTCCTGGAGTTTCCAAGTCTGGAAATATGATTTTCTTTCTTGACCACTTTCACGTGCAGACTTTGCTGCTAAAAGCATCGTTAACTATGAAACGATACGGGGTTGCCTGGACACGCGGTTAGCGCGGTCTTGGAAAATTCAAAAGAGTCACCGAAATCAGCGACAGGCAGTTCCCTGCCTCCGCTAAATATGGCGGTGGTTTAAGGGAAAAAATCCATCCCTTAACGAAATACGTTATCTTTTCCGGAGATAAGTATTGTCAGATATGTAGGAGTGTGCGGATACGTGTAACGACGGGTACCTGACAATTCGGGCGAGATCGGGTAGGTACCCGCGACAGACGAATATTCGAGCTACCTGATATTCCATGAGCAGCCCGACACTTGTTCGGGTAGACCGATTCATTCGATCTGATTCGACATTCTTAGCTGGAATCATAACAGTACCAGCTCGTAAAGATCCTCAAACTAAAAGGCTTACTTATTTTAACATTTTCTTACTTACATTATTTTGTAAGGGGTTCGTGTGTAGTCTTTGTTGGGGATGGAACTGTGGCGGCTGCTGAAAGTGTGGTGGAGAGAGAAAGAAAAGGGAAGAAGGAAGGGGCAGCGTTTCGTCCTGTGTCCGCTAGAGGACTCGTCAGTAAGGCTGACTAGTGGACCTATATTTATGAACTGAAGGCGGTTAAGGACGGTATATTTATGAACTGAAGGCGGATCAGGAACTAGCGGGAAAGTCTCGTTCTACTGTCCCTCTACCGGCGAGAGTAGGAGGTACAGCTGCCACAGAGCGTTTGACATAGGAACGGATTCAAACAAACGTTAATAAATTTCTTTACTCACAGAACAGACAATAGTGCAGTAGATAATCGTAGAGACACTAACATAAACATAAACGTAAACACTTAAACAGAAACTAACGTAATAACATAAAGAAAACTGACGCAATAACTTAGAAAAAGACCGACTAACGTAATATCTTACTAAAAACTGTCGCGAGCATTGCAATGACCCCATATATATACCAGTGCTCATTGATGGGACGTAAACGTCTTCCACCAATGAACACTTGCAATAATATTTGTATATTCTTATTGGTAATTTAATTCGCTGTTCAACTCGCACTGATGGGGTGAGAATAACTTTCGAAAGTAGCGTCCAGGTACCGGCCCAAGGGTGGCCGCACCCTCGCTAATACCTGGCGGTTCGCATTTGGAAGTTTATGGTACGTCAATTGCTATTGAGTGCAAAAGTCAGAGTCTCTGAGGTGCACGTACAGTGGCTCACGAAATTGTTCGGACACTCTTTAAATCTGAATAACTTTTTCAAAATTGAACCAAACGACTTAACTTTTCTGGAGCAACTAGAAGCATTGATTTACTAAATGATATGCAAAAATAATTGGAACGTCTATAGTTTACAGCTGAGCGTCGATGACCTGCGGAACCGTGTCCCAAGTTCTGAAAGTCAGTGCAGACGTATTGTTTAGGTTTTGGTAGAGACAGAGACAGAGACAGAATTAGAGAGAGAGAGAGAGAGAGAGAGAGAGAGAGAGAGAGAGAGAGATAAACCAGGTAAAAAAGGATTGATGATAAAAAGGCGGAAAACAGGGAAAATGTATAGAGTAGTTTTAACCCTTTGCACTTCGCTGTCCCCTCTCATGGAACATCGTAATTCTAGCATATCACTCGGATGTCCCCTCTCATGGGACATTAAAGTTTAGTAGTGATTACGGGGAATTACGTTATTTCAACGCAACTTTTTGAGACATGCATGTTTCCCTGAAGTTTTCTCTTGAAATGCCACAAGAAATCAAATCAAAATATAGTAAAATTACTAAGATATATAAAAAAGTGTCAGCGGGTTTTGTGTCAGAAGAGAACGTGAAAAGCGTGCTCACGACGGTCCGAACACTTCTCGGCGCCACTTGAAGAGAGCGATGACAGTTTTTAAAAGAAAGGTCGGTATGCGAGCATACCTCGCACTATATAGTGAGATTTATAAATACAATTAAACAAGTCTAAAGCTGAAGGAAAAGATTTTCAGAGCTGAGCTCAGTCTGGTTTGAAGCTTCGAGCGGTATAGATAGATCTAACGAGTGAGAAAATCGGAAAAGTGATTTTTCTTTTGGTAAATAAGTTCTTTTGGTAAATATCATTTTGTGAGTTAGTAATAACAATTAGAAATTTTCATTTTTCAACCCAATTAGAAAGTGTTTAGGCACTCGTTGACCAATTCAGAGGTGATTTTCGTGAATCGTGAATGCGTCCATCCACATCTTCTGCGGACAATAGATTAGATAATAAACTACATATTCCCGATGTAGGACAAAGAAAACAGTATTGCATTGTTTGTTCTGACAGGACAACATCTGGTGGCATGCGTCAAACGACTTATTATTGTCAAACGTGCACAAATCAGCCTGCAATGCATATTGGGGAGTGTTTTAAGGTTTATCACACTGTACAAAATTATAAAATATAAAATATTGATTTTATTGCAAATATACATTTCTCGATGTCAACCAATTCGTATAAGTCCAATATCATTATAATACGTTACTTGGTTCCAAAACTATACTAAATAATACGTGGGTCTGTAAATGCACGTTTCTGCCACAATGTAGCGCTGAGTAGCTGATAGCCAACGTCCAAAATGGTTCGGAGTGCAAAGGGTTAAATGTCATAGGGAGTGGTTCTGAAAGACGTAGAGAGTAGTTGACATTGTCGTACAGCGTACATTGGAGAACAGCGTAGAGCAAAATCGAGTAGACTTCAGAATACTGACTAACAACGTAACGTTACAGGTGTATATATATATATTTAGATATGCATCATAGTTGATGACTTTTCAAGGCTGATTGAGGATAGAGAAACCAGAAACCGCCGAGAAATTGAACAAACTGATAAAACTATAGAAGAATCAAACAGGAAAAAGAATGGAAACTGTACGTTCCGACGATGCGGGTGGATTCATTGAAGGTAGCTTAACAATTAGTTGAAAAACAAAGGGATGAAATTCAAATGATACCCAGTTAGAACATGTCGAAATGACAAGACAATCAATGTCAGATTCCTACGTTTCAATAGGTTTTTGTGCACAGGTAGTGTGCGTTTTTGCTCACACAAGAAATAGGATGAAGTCAAGTGTGGATGAAAGAACCCCGTGTGAATTATGGCAGAAAAGAAAATCAAATATTGACTACATGAAGAGAATTCAGTTGTTTTGCATTTTACCTTGAATAAACTGTAAGAAATATATGGTTGAGACGCGAATAACGTCTTTCGAAGTTTTAAATGGAACGTTTATTTTTAAAGTTTCCTTTGTTCGAGAATTTTCTTCTGTTGCGAGAATATTAAATGTTAGCAGATCTGATAATTAAAAAATATAGGTTAATTATGTGAAGTCTGGGAATGTTTGTATTAATTTATCAATATGTAATTTGATTATATAAATTTCTTTTAAGCGAATTTAACTAAAATAATATAGTATATTTTCAGGCTGCAAATAGACTTACACCACTTTTATAATTAGTCAATTGTAAATATCATTTAATTTCAATTTTGAAATAACAAATATCACTTAAAATATATTTCATATTAATCCAATTTTGTTTATAAATAATAACAAGAAATAAAATAGATTTAGTACTTTTTATTTTGAACGTTAATTATATTTATATATTGTTAAACTTAACACAAGATATTGGTATTATTAATTATTTATGCTCTTCATGTGGCAGTGTTTTGAAATATTCATGATGCACAGGAGGTATATATGGTAATAGCTGCTGCATATCCTTATAGTTTTCGTATATAATAGGCCTGGCATCGTGATACAAAGGCGCCAGGGTGATTTTTTCAAATTTTGGCGGTCTTTCCCGACATATAGGTGATAAATTTAGAGTCTTAAATTCTGTGTCTTTCATTGATGTTTTATATAAAATAGTATACGGTGCACTTTTGCAATATCTCATCCAACATATTTGCAACCAATTTACTTTTTCTCCATTAGTGTTTCTTCTTATCTGTTTTTTAATTGCGTTTTGTAGATTTTTTGTTGAAACGAAATTCTCTCGTTTCATTTTGTGTAAAATAAATTTATTATGTTTTCTACATTGGTTTATAACGTCATAATAATCCTGTGGTGTGTACAGGAAATTCTTTTTTCGTAATGCCATTTTTTCTGTCTATGGAAATTGGTCTTACACCACTTTCATAATCAATGGTTACGCAATTTCTTTTACTGGCCAATTTTAAATTGAACAAAGCATAGGCATTTTTTAAGATATTAAATACTAACTAGTTATAAACAAAAAGTTTACACTAAATTCAGCATAAATTATGAAGAATTATTATATTATACACCATATTATTATAATTATACGCCACTTTCAAAATAAACGGTCCAAATGATGAAGAGGTTCATGGTACGGACGCCTGAGTTCTGTTATCATTGAGGAACTGTGCATCCGAAGTGTCAGATGTTTTAATTAGTATTTTAGTCAGATCTTGGGACGCCGGTTTATTAGAAGTTGCTCTTTATAGACACATGCGCCTCCAAGATTTTGACTTTTTCGCTCCATAGCAATTGACGTTCCATAAGCCTCCAGATGTGAACCGCCAGGCATTACCGAGCGCGCGAACACCCTCGGGCCGGTACCTGATGTGTACCCTCTTGAGGACTTTCCGAAGTTATCTCACCCCACCAGTACGGGTTGAGCGTTAAATTAACAACTAATCAGGATATACAAATATTGTTGTAAGCGTTCATTGGTGGGGAATGTTTGCGCCCTATCAATGAGTGCTAGTATGAGTTCCAGTAAAAGCTGGAAAACGTATTTGTATAGTCAAACTATGTGAAAATAGTGTAAATTATTATTATCATGCATCGTATGTAGATCACGAAATATTTTAATAAGTAAATATATATTTTTGAATAATTAGTATTAATTTTCATTAGAAAATACTAAACAAACCGCTTAATACTAAATTAGCTATCAATTTTCAATCTGGACGAATCCGGATCCAATTCTTTGGGTACTGTGATCGGAAAGCTTTACCGCATGTAGTGACACGAGAACGAGTATCAGGACTCGCTGAGAGGCATAACAAAATCATTAGCGAAGCTTAATGATCAAAAGGAAAGTTACTAAATTGTTGATTATATTCAATTATTAGTAATTATATTAATACAGACGTTAAAGAAGTAAAACATGCTCAAAACTGCTCTATATGCTTTCATGAAGAGCTTTTACAATGCAAAAATTTACACAATTTTATTGAAACGCTTGAAAATCAGTTATAAACAAATGCTGTTTTAGAGACCCGTTAACCCCCTGTCCTACAACGAGTCAGACTCGTGATCAAGATTTCGAACTGAATCTACTAAACATGTGTTTTCTTAATTTTCTTTAAACGGAAATAACATTTTATTGAATTGTTGATCGTGTATGGTCGTTAGAGAATAGCTGGGCACGCAGTAATTACAAATTTGTCTTTTCTTTTTGTCGTTCTGTGGAGGTCAAAAAAAGTCTAGTCACTGTTATTGTAAAATAAGTCGTAGGCCAAGGGGTTAAGAATGTAAAGTGCGATATAAAATTTCGTAATTTTCGATTAAATATGCTGTTTTGTGAGTGTACAAAGTAAAAAATTATACTTATGCCTTGTTGTTCAAACATTTAACTACAGTAGCCGACATTAATATTCGGACTCTACTGTTAATGGATTTAAAGAATTCGTCGTTTTGTAATGATAAAAAACACTTATTTTAAATGCTAGAAACGTAGTTTTTATTTATTTAATTTTTTTACTTTTGGCGTTAAGCAATGTTCAACAAAATAATGCTGAATTTTGATACCGCAAAAATATACGGACATGACTTTAGTACTTATCGATATTAACATTAGTACTATGACGTTTGGGCACAATAGAAATAACTTTATTTAAATATTCTAGCGTAATTCGTGATCATTCTTCACTCGATCATAATTTTAATTTTTCCTTCGACCATATCGGTGATATTCTGATTCGACGATCTAAATAATTCAAATAATCTAAATTAATTTAAACAATCGGTGACTGCGGAGGAGGTTGCAATATTTTTTGACAATTATACAATAAATATTCTTGAATTACAAGTGATTTGTATTTCGGATCATTGTCTTGATAAAATTTAAAACTGTGGCGAATGTGTGTATTAGTGACACTTTTTATTAAATTTTGTTTCAAAATATGTAAATATTTATTCTTATCCAGAATTCTAACATTGAAAACTGATTTGCCCATTTCAGCAGCCAAGATACAACCTCAAATCATTACACTTCCTCTGCCGTATTTCAAGATGAGTCTGAGATTTTTAGTATGAAGCTCTTCATTGACTTTACGCCATACAAATTTGTATCCATCGGACCCAAAAATCGGACTGCAAAAATTACAGTTTTTCATCATACTTCTTCTTTAGAAACGTTGATAGATTTTTTTTTCTTTTTGTTTATATAATTCTGCAGACAATTTCAAGGCATTTAAACTCGGATCCGTTTCACTTTTCTAATCATATTACGTTTGTCTCGAACGTCAAGTAGTTTTGGAAGAACACACTGGGGAATAGATTCGATTCTATGCTCAAGATTATATCTTTGTATGATGTCTGCAACAGTACTCTTACTCAAGTGTAATAATGTGCCAATTTCTCGGTATGATTTCCATTTCTCGCGATTATGAATAACAAGTTGACGTACATCAAACGTTGTATTAGGTAAATCGGAAAGTTCCGTCCGTTTTTTTACAAAAAGTATAGCTTTATTCATGAAAGAAAATGAAAAAGTACGTTAATCAAAATATTGTCCATCGTTAGCGATGACTTTTTCCCATCTTTCGGGCAGCAAGCGAATTCCGCGTCGAAAGAATG
>CM052084.1:2500990-2518406 GCA_028453745.1 Agapostemon virescens
GGTTGGCCAGGATTACAAATGGTTTTTCGACGTTTAGGATTGTCAAAATAAATCCATTTTTCATCCCCAGTGATGAGACGATGGAGGAACACCTTTCTTTGTTGCCTAGCAAGCAAAATTTCGCAGATGGTTTTCCGCCTTTCAATGTCTCTTGGCTTGAGTTCATATGGGACCCACTTTCCTTCCTTGTAGACCTTCCCTAAGGCTTTTAAACAGTCGGAAATGACAGATTGAGCACAATTTAAGGCTTCTGGAATTTGTTTTTGCGTTTGACATGGATCTTCATCCACCAACGTCTGCAATTCTTCGTCTTCGAATACTCGTGGCCGTCCAGAACGCTCTTTGTCCTCCAAAGAAAAGTTACCATTTTTAAAAGGTCGAAACCACTCTCTACATGTTTTATCGGAAACAGCATTATCGCCATAAACGTCTACAATCATTCGATGAGCTTCAGCTGCCGTTTTCTTCCAATTGAAACAAAAGACTAACACTTCGCGCAAATGACGCTTATTCGGCTCAAATTCCGACATCTTCAATGTAGAAAAAAACGAAGATATTGATGCAAGCGTAAATTGTTGTGTACTGAGTTTTATTAACAGATGTTCAAACTAAAAAGTTAGCCTTACTTTAGAGGTTATAGTTACCCACAGTTCGAGCTACGGCTACTCGACGCTAGATGGACAGAACTTTCCGATTGACCTAATATTTATACCTTTACGTGGAATTTTCACAACTACTACGTACGATAAGAACGAAGTTCGAAATGAAACTAAGTTTACCAGATAGTGCTTACATCTTATGTTTACAAACATTGCCACCGAACGCCGTACCGGACTTAACACAACGCTCAAACTGCGAAGTGTATGGAATGTCCGAATATGTTTGCAATGTTAAAATTGAGCATTATTTTGTTTGACATTGATTAAGGCGAGAGATTAAGTGTACAATTTAAATAAATAAAAACTATTTCTAGCATTTAAAGTAAGTGTTTTTTATTATTAAAAAACGACGAATTCTTTAAGTACATTGACAGTGGAGGTATTCAGCAAAAATTTCTCGAATATCATGGTATCCAAATATTAATGCGAGCCACTGTATGTGTTTGCGCGACGTATGCCAACTATGTAATTAAGGTTCGAAGGACCAGGCTTAGTAAACTGAATTTATACCACTTCTACAACAAAACTTCAACGATAATGTAACGAACTAAGTATAACCAATTGTGTAATGATAGACTGAGTGAACAATATGTAAGATGCCATAGGAGTAATGTATACTAAGAATTCAATATTTAAGATGCCATAGAACCAATATATGAGAAAAATACGGTATGAGACTAGAATGCCAAGGTTAGAATGAGCTTAGACTGACTATAGACTAAAAGCGACTGAGTTTAAAGAGTGTAGACTAACCTAAACTAAGTATAGAGTGAAATTAAATGGAAGCAAATTAGTCTTGATCCTTCATGCCTACATCTACTACACCTTGGGCTACTTTACCTTGAGCAAAAAAAATTTTACGGCTTATGAAAATTTTTTTCCAGCTTTCCAATACAAAGAACTCACTGTGAAACGTTTTGTAACAGAATAGTAAGAGATCAGGACCACCCAGATTAAATAGAGGCTCCGTGGGTCATTAAGGTAGTCGATCGGCTACGACCAAAAAGTCCTGGGTCCAATTCCCGGCCCTATTCCCCTTTTTTTTCCTGCGATCTTACATCATTGCTATTGTTACCTTGGGCTTCGACATTTGAATTTAGAATTCTAGGCATTGTCGGGCTATTATCGCCACATCTGGCAGCAGTATTGGGGATTTCTAATAAAGTGAGTGCAGTAAGTGCTCATTTCTACTAGACAAGTTTTATTTCAAATAAACTTAGTTAATCACAACTGCGTTAAGCGTACTTAAAGATCGATGCGAGCAAGCTGAACAGAATTTACAAATTTGAAGTCGCTACAGGTATTCTTAAGGGTGTCGAGAAAGTTTCTGGTGCAATAATTCTGATTTGGTGAAGTTCCGCAAGGTTTTAGGAAAGCTCGGATATAGGTGTGGTCTTGAAGAAAAACAGTGGAGATGGAGAAAAGTTAGAGTGGGAATGGAGAAAATTGCGGTAGAGTAGGAGTGGAATACGTAAGGTTGTAAATGGTTGATGCTTCGTGGAGTACAAAGCCTTAAAACATGTGAGTAAGCTGTGTTTCCTTCGGGTGTCTAAATATTTTAAGTACGGTACATCTGCTATTTTCGGACGTGATTTTCGTCGTTTATGACATCCACGGTCGGTACATCGCCGGGCAATTTACGTGACCTTGATTGTGGTTTATCCCTTCGCACAGAGGGTGTCACCATGGTACAGTATACGGATTTGAAACAGGCAAGGTCAAGAACAATTGTTACGTGAAATTTGATGAAAGTAAAAATGGAGTAGAACTCTTTATCAGCGATAAAAAGCTGAATATAAAAAGAATAAAGATTTGGCGATTGAATGACTAGACATTACTAAGAAAGGCCACGAAAAATGTAAATCTTGTAAAAACATACAGACGAGCACAAAAATATTTGGACACCAATATAATTTTCCATTATGAATTTTATATTTTGAATAAATGCACAATCAGCGACAAATAAACGGTATATTATATTACAACACAGTATATACATTACATAAACATCACATCACATCACATTACATTACATTACATATATAAAAAAAATTAATTGTAATAATATAACGTTGATTTGTCGCCGATTGTGCATTTATTCAAAATATAAAATTTATATTGTAAGATTATATTTGTGTCCCAATATTTTTATGACCGACTGTATATTGAATAGATTCTCCAAAGTAAGGAGAAATGACGATACAGATCAAGAAGAATTTAACGAGTAAAGTGAAGACAAGATGACGATGAAAGTAGCATATAGAAGCAGAGGACGACCAAAAGGTATTGTTTCAAGCGATGTCCTATTCAAACTGCTGCTGGTCCAAGGAAATAATGCTCTAGTTTAAAACAATAAAAATAATGTATTATGTATTCTCAAAATACATTTAATGTTCTGAGTAGTTCAAAAGTTTGGTACACGTTCGCGTTATAATTGTACTAAAGGTTCTATAGTTTAGAACGATCTGAATTTTCACTGTGTACTAGACTGTACTAAAGTTCAATGTATATAAGTTCGAAAGTTCTAATTGATCTGAATGTTCGATGCGCACTAATCCAAGGTTCTGAATGTTGTGTCCTTACCAAACCTCGCAAAAAGATAATTGCTTCGGTAGGAATAAAATGGAGGCGAATCATCATTTTCGAGTATAATCTTCAAATTGCGCAACGTCTACTAACTTCGTGATTTCATTTTTCTATGGAAGTCGAGTAAGATAGTGCACACAGATTCCTTATTCAATAATTCTTTCCTCCGAAACTGGTGTTGCTTTCCCGTTTTTACAGACTCATCAATTGCCTCCTTCACGGAAATCTTTAACCCCTTGCACTATTTTCACGAGTCTGACTCATGATGAAAATTTTAGGCCAAACTTGAATATCACGAGGCAGGCTCGTTGTTTAATTTAATGCTAAACGTGGATATCACGAGTCTGACTCGTGGTCTTAATCTCAGGCTAAGTATGATTATCTCGAATGGAATTAGATTTGAAAGTATTTTTCAATTTAATAGTTTGTTGATATTTAATTGTTTATTTATATTTTGTTTTTCATTTTGTGGTCTAGTGATAGTGACATAATCTTAAAATTTATTTCAGTTCAAATATTACTGCCGTGGATGTGATTTCACTTATTTGTATATCGCTATTAATTAATCATATTATTATTACTTATACAGAACTTGTTCTAATCATATGTAATAATTAAAATATTTTTTAAAAGGTTTTGATTTAATGTCATTTGAATTTCACAAGAGCTCCATCGCGTGAAGTAAGTACGGGCACGGCTAACTTACATTGAGTCGTAAGATTTTGTTTAAAATTTCGACACTCGGACTCCGCTGTTCGGCTCCTTCCTCGATCATTCGGGCGCATAAGTTTGGCCTGGCTTTTTCTGAGGTTCAGCGTAGTGCAAGGGGTTAATAAAAGGTACACATGGCCCTTAGAATTTGCCATGGACTTGAATATGGCTGGAAGTTAAGTATTTCGTTTTAAAACAGGAAACAGACCAGCCGTACTCTTTTCAATGATAATTGATTCATCATAGACCCACCCACAAAGAAAAAGCGACATCACTTTCGGGGGAAATAATTATTGGATAAGAAATCTTTGTACAATGTCTTACTAGACTTAGTAAGTAGTAGACTTAGACCGTTTAAACCATTATCGGTGGGTCTATTGTCAATTGTCATTAAAAGTAGTATGGCTGGTCTGTTTCCTGTTTTAAAACAAAATAATTAACTTCCAGTCATATCCAAGTACATGGCAGACTCTAAGGGCCATATGCACTTATAAATATTTCTGAAATGACAGTGTTCCACTGTTAAAACGACGAAGACATCTCCAGCAGAAATTAGATGCAGAGTGGAAAGGGAAGGATTGAAATAAGCTGAAAGGATATGAGAGAGGAACTATGATATGGTGATACTGGGTGAGAAAATGTCAAATAGCGTGAGACAAACAGAAAAATCATTCTACTGGAAGAAGTAGACGCGAGTCTCAAGTAAGGAGATGAAGGTAATTTACAAACATCAGGTTTTGGGATGTCGTTCCACGACCCAAACAAAGAAAGATAATAAAATAAAAAAATATAGAAAGCCTGGTTGGTAGCGATTGTGTGAACAACGACCAGATTATGATTATGAAAAAGCATTTTTACCTCTGATGTTTATTGAAACGATTTCACTGTTGTTGTTTAGTTTAAATGCAGAAATGGAAGGTAAGGTAAAATTGTAAGATGTAGAAACAACTTACTTGTATAGAATATTGCAGGAAGACCTATATGGAAATGTCAAAGGATTATAGAGACAATATTAATTATGCGAATAAAAGACTGAGAAATACAGTATACGACTCGAAACAAGCAAGAAGATGCTGGCATTTATATTTCACAGAAATATTTATCAAGAATGTATTAAACCATTGCAAAGAAGGCCCTTGTTTACTTGTTAAAAGAAAAAACAAGGATTTTTTGTATGGCGAGATTCAGTAGACGACACAATAGCAATCAAAAATAATGAAATATGTTAAAACGCGAAGGGGATTTTCAAACAGATGTTGGCATGAAGGATCAAGGCTAATTTTCTTCCCTTTAATTTCACTCTATACTCAGTTTAGGTAAGTCTGCATTCTTTAAACTCAGTCGCTTTTAGTCTAAAGTCAGTCTAAGCTCATTCTAAACTTATTGTGTATTATTCTCATATATCGGTTCTATGACATCTTAAACATTGAATTCTTAGTATACATTCCTCCTATGGCATCTTAGATATTGTTCACTCACTCTATCATTACACAATTGGTTATACTTAGTTCGATACATTATCGTTGAAGTTTTATTGTAGAAGCAGTAGTAGAAATACAGTTCGTCAAACCTGGTCATTCGAGCCTTAATTACATACTTCGAGCACTAATATTCAGACACCATGATACTCGAGAAATTTGTGGTGTATATCTCCACTGTTAATGGACTTAAAGAATTCGTCGTTTTGTAATAATAAAAAACACTTACTTTAAATGCTAGAAACATAGTTTTTATTTATTTAATGTGTACACTTTTCGCGTTAATCAATGTCAAGTAAAATAATGCTCAATTTAAAAATCGCAAACATATTCGGACATTCCATACACTTCGCAGTTTGAGCGTCCTGTTAAGCGAGGTACGGTTTTCGGTGGCAATGTTTGTAAACATAAGATGTAAGCTCTATCTGGTAAAGTTAGTTTCATTTCGAACTTCGTTCTTACCGTACGTAGTAGTTGTGAAAATTCCACGTAAAGGTATAAATACAACGTTTGATGTACGTCAACTTGTTATTTATAATCGCGAGAAATGGAAATCATACCGAGCAATCGGCACATTATTACACTTGAGTAAGAGTACTGTTGCAGACATCATACAAAGATATTAGGTCGATAGACATCGACGCCAAAGCGGAATATCCACGGAAAAAAGGCTTTACTCTGCATTTGGTGGGATCAGGAAGGTGTGGTATACTATGAACTGCTAAAAACTGGTCAAACAGTCACAGGAGATCTCTACCGACAACAAATTATCCGTTTGAGTCGAGCATTGCACGTAAAACGACCACAATATGAAACGAGACAGCGTAAGGTGATTTTGCTGCATGACAATGCTCGGCCTCGCGTCTCAAAAATTGTCAAGGAAACGATAGAAACACTTCGCTGGGAAGTGCTACCACATGCGGCTTATTCACCAGACTGTGTCCCATCTGACTACCACATGTTTCGGTCAATGGCACACGCACTTGCTGAAGAACGATTTAATTCGTACGAAGATCTCGAAAAATGGATCTCCGCCTGGATAACCTCCAAAGATGAATCATTGTTTCGACGCGGAATTCGCTTGCTGCCCGAAAGATGGGAAAAAGTCATCGCTAACGATGGACAATATTTTGATTAACGTACTTTTTCATTTTCTTTCATGAATAAAGCTATACTTTTTGTAAAAAAACGGACGGAACTTTCCGATTTACCTAATACAACGTTTGATGTACGTCAACTTGTTATTTATAATCGCGAGAAATGGAAATCATACCGAGAAATTGGCACATTATTGCACTTGAGTAAGAGTACTATTGCAGACATCATACAAAGATATAATCTTGAGCATAGAATCGAATCTATTCCTCAGTGTGTTCTTCCAAAACTACTTGACGTTCGAGACAAACGTAATATGATTAGAAAAGTGAAACGGATCCGAGTTTAAGTGCCTTGAAATTGTCTGCAGAATTATGTAAACAAAAAGAAAAAAAAATCTATTAACGTTTCTAAAGAAGAAGTATGATGAAAAAATGTAATTTTTGCAGTCCGATTTTTGGTTCCGATAGATACAAATTTGTATGGCGTAAAGTCAATGAAGAGCTTCATACTAAAAATCTCAGACCCACCCTGAAGCACGGCAGAGGAAATGTAATGGTTTGGTGTTGTATCGCGGTTGCTGGATTGGACGAATTAGTTTTTATTGATGGAATTCGGTATAAGAATAAATATTTACATATTTTTAAACAAAATTTAATAAAAAGTGTCACTAGTACGAACATTCGCCACAGTTTTAAATTTTATCAAGACAATGATCCGAAACACAAATCACGTGTAATTCAAGAATATTTATTGTATAATTGTCCAAAATATTGCAACCTCCTCCACAGCCAGCGGATCTAAATCTAATCGAAAATGGATGGGATTATTTAGATCGTCGAATCAGAATATCAGCGATATGGTCGTAGGAAAAATTTAAATTACGATCGAGTGAAGAATGTTCGCGTATTTCGCTAGAGTATTTAAATAAAGTTATTTATAATATGCCGAAACGATCGAGCCATGTAATTAAACAACAGAGTAATCCAACAAAGTATTAAAATCGATATCCTTTTGTTAAAATATACGTACATTTTTAATTATAAAATTATAATTCGCGAAGTGTCCGAATATTTTGTTCAACATTGATTAACGCGAAAAGTGTACAAATTAAATAAATAAAAACTATGTTTCTAGCATTTGAAATAAGTGTTTTTATTATTACAGAACCACAAATTCTTTAAGTGCATTAACAGTGGAGATATACAGCAAGAACTTCTCGTGTATCATGGTGTCTGAGTATTAACGCCGGCCACTGTCAGTAATAATCGGATGAAGCCAGGTCTGATGAATAATCCTCAAGCGAAAGTATTTCCTAACTAAACACCTCAATCGTTTTCCTGACTGGTTTTGCTGTGTGTAATGTGCATTATCATGAAAGAAAGTTACTTTGTTTTGCCTTTTAATCCCATTTGCTTATCTTCTGGATCTTTCCCATGGCTTTCGAACGTATGGAAACGAGTTTTCGTGTCACATTTAATTGATCCATGACTTGTTGCGTTTGAGCGTCATTCTCATCCAACGATGCTTACAATTCCCTGTCTTCTATTCTTTTCGGTGGATTTCTACGTTCTTCGTTTTTCACGTCAAAATCGCCACGTTTGAATTCTTTTAAACACTAAAGCACCGTGATTTATCAAGATCATGCTCATCGTGAGCTTTAACAAGCATTCGATGCGATTCTACAGCAGTTTTCTTCAAATGGTCTGGGGTAGATTTTGAATTTTTTAAACCACTCGTACACTGTGATTCACCAAGAGCATGCTCACCGTAAGCTTCGACAAGTATTCGATGCGATTCCGCAGCTGTTTTCATAAAATGGTAACAGAAAATGAGTGATCTCCGCAAATTGTAGTTTCCAGACATAAAATTCAACGTGTTCAACGCTATTAAAAACCATACAGTTGTATGAAACTAGTATGGTTGTGACTTGAAAATCTCTATGAGATGTCGAAATAAGAATATAGCATTAATGATGCGGTTTAACGGTGACTACATCGACAGTTAGCGCCATGTATGAGCAAAGTCCAGTTTCATACTTATAGACCTGATATATCAAATGATAAGGAAGCAAAATAATGAAACAAATTAAAACCAACGGCGTCATGTGTGAATATGATTTTCTTATAGTAAGTTCGGCTAAAGAAGAAATTTTGTTAAAAAGGCAGAGGGGGAGAGGCACACACATACACATACACACATACACACACACACAGAGGGAGAAAAGAGAGAGAGACGGAAAGAGTGAAAGAAAGAGAACAGAAAAATAAAGAAAAGAGAGAGGAAGTGAGGAAGAGAAAGAGAAGAGAAGTTAAAAGACAAACTTCTGCGACTATGAGTATGTGGAAGAGGTTGTGGCCTTAACATAAAGAAGATATTTGCTGTATGATTAGAATAGTATTATGTGACATATTAGTATGATTCAATAAACGTATTTATGTTCATATATAAATGAAGAGTACGGAACTATCAATGCTGTTACTGACAGAGTCGACCAGCGTAGACACTTTCGACTGCATAACATTTGTAATATTGATAAATATGACTGGAGCTATTTTAGGTGTTAGAAGAATTAGTTTACTAGATAATATGTAAAAACATCTTTTGAAATTACTAGTGATCGGGGTTGTGAAGAGAAAGGTGAAGATTATGTTTTTTATCTTTTTCATGTGTGCGTCCAACAAAAATTTAAAGCATACCTTCGTGATTTTAAGTACAGTAAACAGCAAAAATGGAAGCGAATGTGATTTAAGCCCAAAATTGAAAGATTTTTACATTTTTTAATGTGTAATCCAATTTCGAAGAAATTTTGTGCACGTATATAACTCGCATAAATTTATAAAAGGCATGCCTTAAATTTATTTTATATGCACAAATAAAAAGGTTAAAAATCGTGACCTTCACAATTTTCTTCACAATTCCGATCAATATCAATTTCGAAAAGCGGCTTCCGACACATTATTTATTAAACTAATCTTTGTAACATTTACAAGAAACTTTAGTTATTTTAAAAAAGCTATTCGTTTTTAAATAATTTAAGGAAACGTCACTCTTTCGTGCCACTGTACGTATGATATACTCGCAGTATTACTTGATTTTATACACAAAAATGCCCAACATAAGAAAGGATAATAAGTAAACGAATCGACAAATGTGCATATCAGTGCAATAATATTAATCCAATGACATGTTGTTTTTTTTTACTATGTTATGGTTTTTTGACAAGATCTTTACCAATATATTCGTAATACTTTCTGCTTTTTCTCTCACGTCACTGGAATATTTAAAATTGGAACGCTTCGTGAAGTTATAGCACTTTATCCGAGAGCAAAAGCTTTTGTACGTCATAATGTCAACGCTTCGTTTACATTTTTTTCGTAACAATGTTTTTTAAATTTGGTGACACAAAATCTCTAGAACCATACGTTCCTTTTTCCTTTTTTCAAAGAAAATTCTGTACAAGTTATTTTACACTGTAGCATAGAAGTGTTTCGATAGTACTTACAGTTATTTAATTTTTTAAAGAATTTTATCAAATTTACGTTAAACTTCTACGCAGGTTGTGGTTAATAAATTCTTATTTATTAATCAAAAAGGAATTTGCATTTTCGGCATTTTTGTTTTTATTGGCGATGGCGGCCAACAATCCATGTCCTAACGCATATGTCTTCAGAATTAGTGAATAACTCTACTATCTTACAATATTTCAAGTTCTAAAAATTACAGAATAAAGTCGAAAGTAAAGTTTTAACCATATGCATTTCAAAAAGATTAAATTTTTCACTTAACCATTATTTATAAAACAATTTTACGTAAAGATCGTCTTTTCTAAATCGTCTGACATATGTACCTCCTTAGGTACAAAGAAATCTATTGATTAATTTAACATGGGTGTTTAGACAATAGAACGATTACCTTGTAACAGTGTTAACTTATCCCTTTGCACTATAATATACGTAGGTATGAGTTAAACTCCTTGTTGGCCTCGGAACATAAGCCTCCTTATTACTTTAGCTCTTTGTATTCCAGCCTTTTATCGCACAAAGTCGATGGCTTTATTACGAACACCATTGCTTAGCCGAAATAGATTATTTTGGACTCGAACCTCAAAAAGTGTTTTCGATTTACATGTATTTTTAAGTTACGTGCATCTCTGTTGAAAAGTTATATGAAATAAAAGACTTGCGTAGAGAAAACAGGAATGATTGTAACTACGTATTTGAAAAGGCGATGGAAGAAATATATTCACATGAAAATGGTCTCGAAGGTGTCTACGAGACAGGTGTACGATTCTAATCGAACAGCAGCACGCTGCTGCAGTACGCATAGTATTTATAGTATTTAGCGAATATTCACAGGTATCCCTTAAATCTTAATTAACCGATACGCTGTTACAAAGGCAGGGAATAAAGAAAACGAAGTAAATCTACCTGAAGAAATAAGTCGAAAAGAAAAATAATCTTTTTTTGTTTAAAATTTAATTTTCGAAGAAATCTAATTAAAAAATTCAACTAAGACACCTACCATTGGATAGAAATCGGTTGTTAATCTAATATCGATGATCTAAGATTGAGAGATAGCTTATTGAATTGATTAATTGTGTGATTAATTGAATTCAAGTCGCGTTACGTGTTTTAACCTTCAAGACTGCAATACTACATTTATAATAAAATATAATGTTCTTTACAATATAATGTTCTCTATGGGGCCGTGTAACTTTTAAGTCACATGTTAATATATCGACATTTTATCACATGATTTTAGTTCTTTATAAGATAACGTATACGTCTAAATTATACAATGTGTCTGAGGTAACAAATAACAATATTAATAACGGTTGGCAGCACCGTCAACCTGAAATACCAAAATAAATGCCTTGCAAGTTGTCTGTAGATAGAGACCAAAGGAACCATTTTCTGCAATTTATATTATTTGTGCTTCTATTTATTCAATTATATTCTACCTATTAAACAAAACAAAGCGTACATAATAAGTTTTGGTTTGCATATCAATAGCAACTCATTTGTTTGCAATTTCAATAATCATTTTGTTACTATTCGTATATGATACAGTTTTGTGACTTTGAGATTACAGTAGGCTATTATGATAGATTGCAATTACAAACAAGTATACTAGAATAAAGCAGAATATACCAACATATGACAGAATATGCAAGAACATAATAGAATGGACCAGGATATACAATAATTTAATAAAATGCACCAAGATATACAAGAATTGACTAGAATGTACTAGAATACACCGTAATATACCTGATAATACAAGATTATACTAGAATGTACAAGAATATATTATAATAAAGCAGAATATACCAACGTATGTATGTATACAGGGTGCAGCACCTAAAACAGGTCACCTGAATAACTCGCTTGCTTTTGAAGATAGAAAGAAAAGGATCAGACCAACTTACTTGATATCGAGGGGCTCGTAATCTGATGTCATTAATTTGTTTATAGGTGGAGACGTCAAGGAGATATAAAGGTCAGCTCTGTTTTTTTAAATGGAACTGTATGATTTTTTATTTACATTCTGATATTGTATTTCAAGACGAATACAATGACCTATTATGAAGGTCATTCAAGGTCGCGCAAGGTCAACTGCAATAGAAAATAAAATGTCTCAAAGCACTCTTCAAATACTTTTGTGCCTTCTCTGGTTATTGGCATGCTACTCTTCTAAGTATTGGTAAGGGTCGCAGTACATAAATAAACATACCATCACATTGTATGCTTACCTGTATCCAGAAATGTTATTAGTAGTTTGACTACCGAATAGAGTACGACTTCGAAATATTCAATCTGAGTGTTCAATTTTCAAGAATGTGTCTCACAATAGCAGAGAAAGTGGAAATGGTTATCATTTATGGTGAATGTCATAGAATTATGAGGGAAGCGGTACGTGTGTATGGTGAAAGATTTCCCGATCGTAATAATAGACCTTCACTTTCTGTCTTTACCAACATTATAAAAAAGTTTCGAGAAACTGGAAATGTGGATAAGAAAAAACGCACTCGAGCCAAAAAAGCAACTGATGATGGAAACACGATAAACATTTTAGCAAGTGTAATACAAAATCCACATGTTGGTACGAGGCAACTTGAACGCGAGAGTGGCATCAGTCAACGAAGTATTTTGCGAATACTTAAAGTTAACAAATTTCACCCATTCCACATTTCACTACATCAACAATTAAGTGAAAATGACTTTCAAAAATGTTTACAGTTTTGCGAATGGAGCCTACGGAAACTGCAAGACGATCAAATGTTCTTGAATAAAATTTTGTTTACAGATGAGGCCACATTTATAAACCACGGACAAGTTAACTGTCACAACATGCATTACTGGTCAGTAGATAATCCACGATGGCTACGAGAAGTGGACAAGCAGAGAACTTGATCTGTCAACGTCTGGTGCGGCCTTCTTCATAATAAAATAATTGGTCCATATTTCATTGATGGCACGCTAAATAGTCATAAATACGAGAGAATCTTAAAAGACGTTTTGCCAGAATTGTTAGAGGACATTTCACTGGACATGCGACAGTCCATGTGGTTCCAACAAGACGGATGTCCTGCTCATTTAGCTCGAAATGTTACAGAATTACTGAACAGGACATTTGAAGGTCGTTGGATTGGTAGATCAGGAAGTAATAAATGGCCAGCACGTTCCCCAGACCTGACACCGCTAGATTTTTATTTGTGGGGAAAATTGAAGGAACAAGTGTACCGCGAAAAACCAACAACCACAGTTGATATGCAAGAACGTATAAAAAGAGTTTGCTCTGTAATAGATACAACTGAAATTTGTCAGGCAGTATTGCAACGTTTTAGATTATGTCTCAGTGTTCAATGTCGACATTTTGAACACTTGAAGTAGCAGTGAATACGTACATAACATGTTACATGTAAATCGTCGTAGTGTTCGAAGAGTGCTTTGAGACATTTTATTTTCTATTGCAGTTGACCTTGCGTGACCTTGAATGACCTTCATAATAGGTCATTGTATTCGTCTTGAAATACACTATCAGAATGTAAATAAAAAACCGTACCGTTCCATTTAAAAAAAACAGAGTTGACCTGCATATCTCCTTGACGTCTCCACCTATAAAAAAATTAATGACATCAGATTACGAGCCCCTCAATATCAAGTAAGTTGGTCTGATCCTTTTCTTTCTATCTTCAAAAGCAAGCGAGTTATTCAGATGACCTGTTTTAGGTGCCGCACCCTGTATATTATAGTAACTTAATTTGAAAAAAAAGTGTTTGGTTTTATATATTTAATTATGTGAAGATTAACTTGTAGATTTCATGTGAGAAATAAGTTTATATCTAATAGTAAAGTAAGATTTCTATTAGAAATATGTTATTCTATTTATTTAGATTTAATATTATTTGGGGTTTATTTAAAAAAGACTAATGAAAAATTTTTTAATCAAATATTGGGTACAAAATATGTCAAAACTTTTTATGTGCAAAAATACTATTTTAAATTTATAACATGAAAGTATACTTTATTTTTAATGGATTTAATTAAATTTTATATAATTTTATTAGTCGGATATTTATAATTTTTTGTCTGTAAAATTGAAAGGGGAATTTAAGTAGCTTAATTTAAAGAGTTTTATATTGAAATTATAAAGATAATTTCATAATTTTTAAATTATTTATAATTGAATATTTTTATATTTATATTAAGAAAAAATAACGTGCTTTTTATACGTTTCAATGAACAATAACCTATCAAAAATTTGTTTTTCCTTCTAGTAATTTTGATAAGCTGGTACTATAGTACTTTGAAGCGTTTATATTCTTTAAATTGAACCTACTCATTTTTAGCAATAAATGCAAGAAATTCTCAAATCTGCTAATAGCTATCCGTTTGAAATGTATCGTTAAAAATTTTTGTATGGAAGAAATTTTTAGAGAATTTTAAATCTAAATTACATAATGTATTTTTTATTTTAAATAAACAATATTCGACATTTACTCAGAACGGATGATATAAAGTAACATGAGATAGTTCTATTTATAAAAATAAGTAAAGTAACAAATAATACTTTTTATTCAATTTATTTAATGTTCACATGAAGCAACGGAGTTGATTGGTATCGCTGTTCGTGCAATTAAAGATAAACAGCTATTGTTCTTAACACATTATTGACCGGTCACGATTTAACTCGTATCTTCATGTCCAAACGTTGCTGACCGGCTACGAGTAAAGTCGTGGTCGATGCGCTTCTTTTCACATCAACATCGTTAGGTCAGTGCGTTCTCGGAGAGAATAGAGTGTAAATTGTTACTGCCCTCCTTCTCAAAAACTGCACTTCGTTCGATGCATTCAGAATTTATTGTAACTATCAGTCACAACATAAACTCAAATACAAACAATTTCTACTGGAAGTAGCTAGGGAATAGATAACTATAGATTTCTATGAATGTAGCATAGCACATGATGCTTCCTTTCGTATTTCTAAAACGGCTCCTCACAATGATCAACCCGTCACTGGCAGTAAAACAAATCCAACTAGAACGTGTAGAGTCTGCTCTTCAAAGGAAAATGCAGCGAAACAAGGTATACAGTGGCTTAAAGTGAAACTCGGACGCTGACACTTTTGGGCTTTATGAAGCGATTGGTAGGGTAAGAAAAGAATATAAACAAAAAATAAAGCTATTTGTAGTAAGCTTTATTCAAGGTTATATAAATTCACTAAAAACAAAATTTACTTACATTAAGTAATAAAATAAACGAAGTTTAAAAAGTAATGGAATTTGACCTCAAAATAAAACTCGGACAGTAGAAAATTTTCTTGTAAATATGTACATATGTTTTATGCTATTTTTATTTGATATTAATATTTTGTTGGTAGTCCTTTATTTGCTCTTACAGCTTTTAATCGTTTCGGCATGGACCGTACTAGTTTTTCGCAATACGAAGGATCAATATTTGCCCATTCCTCTTTTAATGCTTTCATTAAATCTTTAGCATTAGAAATAACGTGGCTTTTCAATTTTTCTTCTAAGTACGCCCATAGATGTTCGATTACATTCGAATCAGGTGATTGAGCGGGAGTTTCGATTACATGTGGGCAATTATAAAGTAACCATAGACGAACATTATGCTTTGGATCATTGTCCTAGTAGAAACTGTAAGAATCGGCAATACCTAACTTTTCCACACTACCCCTTAAATTGTTCTTCAAAATCTGTAGATATTTTGTCCAATCTATGATCCCGTCAATAATGTGGAGATTTCCTGGTCCAGCAGCTGACATTCATCCCCACACCATTATTGAACCTCCCCCATGTTTAACAGTAGATCGTCACTGTAATCCTCATTAGGTTTTCTCCAAACATAAGTTTTTCCATCCGATCGAAAATGTTAAATTTATTCTCGTCTGTATATAAAACTGTTCTCCGAAATGAAAAATCTTTATTTTTGTACAATTTCGCGAATTGCAATCTTTTCGAACGATTTCTTTGGCTCACAAATGGTTTCTTCCTAGCAACTCTCCCATTAAAATTATTTTTTCTTAATATAATCCTCACTGTTTCTGGGTTAGCTTCTTTTCTTAAATGTATTTTAGCTTCGGTAGTTAACTTCGGGGCCCTTAATTGTGGATTTTTTTTAATTTGTTGTATGATCCAATGCTCCTCGGATTCTGTGAAGATCTTCCGTTTTACTTAATTTCGGTTTATTTTCCACATTATTTCTGGATCGAAAGCGTTTTATAATATCATTTACTGTAGAGTAACTGCGTTTCATTATTGATGCAATATTTCGTACAGACAAACCGTCTCTAAATTGATTTATAACAAGTTCCCGGTGTTCCGGGGGTTCCAATGACATTTGTCCACATTGTCCAACCATTTCGAGAAATTAAAACAAAACTTCACAGAAACTAACAACCTACATAAAATGAAAGTATGAAAAATTGAAGGGTGATTCCGCACGTTTCATTTGTTTTTCTCACAGGATTACCAACTGTCCGAGTTTCAGTTTGAGGCTAGTTTTCATGACTTTTAACATTTCCATTTTGTTTTGAATTATCGTGAATAATTTTTGTCTTTGCTTAATAAATTTTATATGACCTTAAGTGTAAATTATTGAAAATAATTCTGTTTTTCATTTAATTTAGTTTCTTATACTAATAAAAACCTCAGAAAGTGAAAACATATAGGTGTCCGAGTTTTACTTTGAGCCACTGTATGTGCAAAACTTGTTGTGTACCATAACACGTAAGTGGTTGCAACACCGTTTAACAAGCCAAGAATAAATATGGGAAGTTAAATATTAAATAGAATTTATCGAAGTTTATTTATATTCTTTCACTTCCACATACAATTACGAAATATCATTTAGATTAAGGACTAAATTAGATTTTAATTAAAATTTTATAATAATAGATCGTGTATTGTTTTTAAAATATTAAAAATTAAAATTTAGAAGTTTAATTTAGGTTGAGGAGTAGATTAAATGGGTAATAGCCGGTGATGTGAGATAAATTCTGAGAAAAATTGCCGGTCAACAATGTATTAAGATGTGTACATTTACAAATATTGATAGATAAATTGTAAAAGAATTAACTGTAACAATATTTTTAATCGATTGATATGAACGGTTGAATTGAATGTTGTTGCTTTGCGAGTTTTAATCGTGAAGACTGAGTTTAAAGTATTGTAGAAGACTACACCCGATGATGTAAAGTTGATTGACTGTTGGTCATAGACTGGGTATCAGAGACTAAATTCATAGATTAGCTCCAAAACTTTTCCGTCAATAGGAACATGAAAAATCGGCGTTTAATTGAACCATTGTATTCTAGACACTTGTGATCAGCTGCACTCCGCGTGGCTGCCTGCATGATCGT
>CM052084.1:2554746-2568993 GCA_028453745.1 Agapostemon virescens
TTCGGTGAGATTTTCAGCATATGTATAACTAACACAGTTCTGAAAAACGCATATTTTAAATTTTCATTACGAGTTGAAATAAAAATGTTTTAAAAAATGTCTTTTTTACTTTCCCACGTAATTTCTACCAATTGGAATTATTTCAAAATTATTGTTGCATATCATTTAATAAATCAATGCTGCTAGTTGCTCCAGAAAAGTCAAGTCGTTTGGTTCAATTTTGAAAAAGTTGTTTAGGTTTGAAGAGTGTCCGAATACTTTCGTGCGCTACTGTATGTTCCGAGGTTGATGTTCGCAATTCGCGAGCTTCTGTGTAACTGAAAAGCGTAGATTTACTACATGTGTTATAATTTTGTCCCGCTTGCGAACAGTAGTGTTTACGTTTTCCGTGTTAGAATGCTGTCAAAGTATTTATTGTGGACGATATTTCGTTAATTACATGTACAAACATGTTTGAAGTTATCGGTAAAAGAAATTATGTATCTTAATCAGCTTTTAACACAAAATATAGGAAAATATTAGGTGTGCTATATTTTTGTTGCGGAGTGTACATCATTGTGTTTGCATTTAACACTTTGACTGCCATGTCACTCATACATGGGTGACAGAAGTATGTGTCCATGTTTAACACTAGGACTACCAAACCAGTCAAAATGACTGGTCCCTACTTATCTCTTTCGCAATTACTGAAGAATACAAATGTTTTCACTAGTAATATTTCGATGTACTTCCTTAATGAATCACATGTTACTATAAAAATCGAATGAAGTTTGAATAGATACAGTCTTGTTATTATCACAAAGGAAAGTATATCGTTGGATTTATTGTTCGATAGTTCTAGTATTAAAGATAAAGTTGTACGCTAACATATTCGTTGCAGTCAATTTTGTTTATACCTGGAGACTACAAGAAAGTTGAAAGGTAACTAGGTGTTAGACATTTTATGTTTTCAATTGTTGCTTCATTAAATAAATTACTTGGATTTTGTGGAATTGTTGAGGTTGTTGGTTGGGCAATTAAAATGTTAAGAAATTCATAAAATTAAAGAGTTGCACGTACGAGTAATAGTAATAAACTCTATGTTCCGAGGTTGATGTTCGCAATTAGCGAGTTTCGGTGTAACTGGAAAGCGTAGATTTACTAGATGTGCCATCATTTTGTCCTACTTGCGAACGATAATATTTACATTTTTTGTGTTAGAATCCTGTCAAAGTATATGTTGTGGACGATACTTCGTAAGTTGTATACGCAGACATGCTCGGAGTTATCGGTAAAAGAAGATATGTATCTTAATCAGCTTTTAACACAAAATATGGGAAAATATAAGGTATGCTATCTTTTCGTCCCGGAGTGTAAGCGCGCGACCACCCTTAGACCCATTTTCCGTCGGCCATCGTTTAGAAGAGTTCGATCTCGCTTGAAGAACTGGGCGGATATTTTATGCTGCAAGTAACTGCCCCCGAATTTTACAAGATTCGTTATTCGACAATGATATCAACGTCCACGAAGTGGTCCATGTATACATTCTGCGGACTCCGCGACGAAGTCGTCTTTTTCATTCTGTACTTCGTCTTTTTCATTTTTATCTCATCATCTACATTTTGTATTTGGTCTTTTCCATTCTGCATTTAGTCTTTGCCATTTGTATTTAGTCATCGTCTTTCAGGAATACTATCCTTGATTTTTAACACATTGTTGACCGGTCACGAGTTAACTTGTGTCTTCATGTTGCGCATGATGCGCTTTCTTTTCGCATCAGCGATATTGGCCATTGCCTTCACGGAAAGCATAAAGTATAATTATTGTTGCATTATTTCTTACTGTAACTATCAATTACAAAATAAACTAAGATATACAAAATTTCTACTGGAAGTAGGTAGAAAATGGATAACTGTAGATTCCAATGAATGCAGCATAGTTCGTGACGTTTCCTCCCATATTTCTAAAACGGCTTCTTACAATGATCCACCCTTCAGGCTTTCCGGACAGCTAAGGGACACGTTTTAGAAAAAATAGTCACTGGCAGTAAAAACAAATCCGACTACAAGGTATAGAGTATGCTCTCCAAAATGAAAACGCAGCGAAACAAGATATATTTGCAAAACCTGTTGCGTACCATTACACCTAAATGATTGTTACACTGTTTATCAAATCAAAAATAAATATGAAAAACGATTTATTGAAATTTATTTATCTTGTTTCACTTCCACATTCAATTACGAGATAATAGCCGCTGTCATGGAGTAAATTCTGAGAAAATTTACCGGTCATCAATGTGTTAAAATAGCGATACGACCTCGACTCATCTGTCACAATTAACCCCTTGACTACGGCAAACTTTGAGATTCACCGGCTGTATCATACGATAGGAATTCAGTTACGACATACGCCGAAAGCAGCGAAATTTTGGGTAGGGATGCATTTTTGTGAAAACATATTTCAATAATCAAACAACTGAATCTCACTATATTAAAACAGTATTATTCATTTGTTTGTATTCTGAACCGAATTGCTACTATAGATATGAAAAATTTAATATTGATGTAAAGCTTTTTTCACAGTTTATTGCATATTGAAATTTGCGAATACAGTTTAGCTTTCGCTAAAATTACAATTTAAATAGCTAATAGTAACTAAATTTTACGCATGACGAGTATACTAGTCATGGCACAAACTACTGCCAATTTTCCATGACGAATATACTAGTCAAACACAGCTAACTGATTAAATATTGATTACAAATTAACAACATTTAATTTTGTCTAAAAAGGATGGCATAATATTTATATTTGTCAGACTTTATTTAAAATCTTCAACACGAGTATAATATGAAGTATAACTCGGCATAATATGAACAAGGGGTTAACTATTAAACACAACGCAAAATATCTGGGCTTTGCAAAAGAAAGCGTGTGTTGGTACAAAGGATGAACGTGACTGCTATTTCCCGACGAACAAAATTTAACGACGAGTTGATTACGAGTTGAAATAAAAATGTTTTAAAAAATGTCTTTTCTACTATCCCACGTACTTTCTACCAATCAGAATTATTTCAAAATTATTTTTGTATATCGTTTAGTAAATCAATGCTTCTAGTTGCTCCAGAAAAGTGAAGTCGTTTGGTTCAATTTTGAAAAAGTTATTTAGATTTAAAGAGAGTCCGAATACTTTCGTGAGCCACTGTATGTGTGTCGCAAAAATCAAGAGTTCTAGCCAGAGCATACGGATATGCATGAATCTATTTGAAATTATTTATACATTTTATTTGTTGGTTTTATTTCGTCTTGACCTCCAAATATTCTAGACATATTGAAATTTACGAATACATTTTAGTTTTCGCTAAAATTACAATTTAAGTAGCTAATGGTAACTAAATTTTACGCATAACAAGTATACTCGTCACGACACAAACTACTGCCAATTTTCCATGACGAATATACTCGTCAAACACAGCTAACTGATTAAATATTGATTACAAATTGACAACATTTAATTTTGTCTAAAAAGAATGGCATAATATTTATATTTGTCAGACTTTATTTAAAATCTTCATCACGAGTCTGACTCGATATAATATAAACAAGGGGTTAACGATTAAACACAACGCAAAATGTCTGCGCTTTGCAAAAGAAAGAGTGTGTTGGTACAAAGGATGAACGTGACTGCTATTTCCCGACGAACAAAATTTAACCTGGATGGCCCAAATGGTTTTCGATATTATTTTCATGACATGCGAAAGAGACAATGACAACGTTGCGACGCCGAATAGGTCTGGGTTAGGTAGTAGCGTATGGTGGTGGCGTAATGATCTGGGCCGGCATCGATTATTTTGGCAAGCCGAGTTTCCAAATCATCAATGCGAAAACGAATAGTGTCAAATATGTAAATTTGATTAAAGAACAAATCAACGATCATGCAGAACGCATTTCTAGACATTAGTACACTTTTTAACAGGATAAAGCAACTACACAAACACTGTAAAATTGACCCAAACAAATTTTAATGGAAATAAAATATCTGTTTTATCGTTGCTTGTTGGTCCTTCAAACCTTGATGTGATGCAAAATTGTAGGTAGCTATATCTCTTCCGGTATATATTGAATAGTCGGAAATGTATTGGTTAAGGGACTGCCCCTTGCTATTATGGTACAACTGACGAGAATCCTTATCGCACCTCTCTTCGGTGGAGTTATAACTACGTTAGCCGTCGATCCGTCCTCGGTGGACGTGCTGTGTCCTCGGCGGACTCCAGAAGAATTCTAATTCTTGAAACTATGTGCAAAAGACGCCTCTACGGTGGAGTCATACCCTCTATCATCACAGTGCGCCCTCAGCGCATTTCCTCCTAGGAATGGGGCGACAACGTGCATCAGGGTAGACGGCAGTTTTGCTGCGAGCAGCGAGCGGGTGACGACCAGGCCCTGGTTCATGGCACGGAAGGCCTCTTCTTAGACAAAGAGGCTCAATTGTGATTGCGGATTTTAAATAAGAATGAAAATTCAAAATTTTTGCTTAAAAATATAACTTTACTCAATTAGGTACTGTCCGTTTTTGTCGATGACCCTTTGCCACCGTTCAAGCTGTGTCACAATTCGACGTCTATGAAATTTCTGATCTTTGCTATGAAAAAACTGAATTAAGTGTGATTTGACATCATTAGCGTCATTAAAAATTTTACCATTTAAGGAATTTTGCATGGAACGAAATAAATGGTAGTCTGAAGGCGCAAGGTCAGGGCTAAATGACGGATGTGACAACACATCCCAACCCAGATCCAATAATTTTTGGCGAGTGATCAAAGATGTGTGGGGCTTTGCATTATCATGGTGTAAAACAACACCCTCACGATTTGCCATTTCTAGTCGCTTTACTTGAACTGCATCTCTCAGTTTGGCGAGTTGTTGAACATACGCATTTGAATTGATCGTTTGGTTGCTTGGTAAATGTTCAAAGTGCAGAATTCCTTTATAATCCCACCGGACTGACAGCATAATCTTTTTTTGGTGAATATCTGATTTTGACGTCGTCTGGGCTGGTTCATCTTGCATCACCCACGATCTGTTCTGATTAATGTTATTATAAACTATCCACTTTTCGTTGCCAGTAATTAGTCTTTTCAGAAATGGATCAATTTCGTTGCGTTTCAGATGCGAATCGCAGATGCTAATGCGTTGCGCCAAATGAATTTCCCTAAGCTGGTGAGGGATCCATAGATCGAGTTTTTTGACATAGCCAAGCTTTTTTAATTTTTTTTCAATGCATGTATGCGATACCTTGAGCTTCTCTGCAATGTCACGTGTTGTACTATGACGTTCTGAATCGATAATGGCCTTGATATGGGTGTCATCGACTTCAACTGGACGGCCAGCTCGTTGAGTATTTTTCAATGAAAAATCACCAGAACGAAATTTGGCAAACCAATTTTGACACTGTCTTTCTTTCAAGGCTTCATTCCCGTATACGACACATAACTTCTTGCCTTTTCGGAAATAATACATTAAAATATGTCTGAAGTGCACATCTTGTTCGTCCATATTTAAATTGAGATAAAAACAAAACTAAACAACCAATCGATATAATTTTTTTACTAAATGAAAGGTAGAAGTCCAAACAATAAGAAAAAAATACAGGTTAGGTACTTTGAACACGTTAACGAAACAAAAGAAAGTGTAAAATCCATCTACTGACAAAATCCGCAATCACTTAGTTGCTAACCCAATAAAAATCTAGATGTGTACTCGTCCGATGTTCTTATAGTTCTAGGTGCATACATTGCGTGCATTCGCTGTTTTTAACACATTGTTGACCGGAAATTTTTCTCAGAATTTATCTCATGTCGCCGGCTATTATTTCGTAATTCGATTTGGAAGTGAAATATTATAAATAATCTTTATAAATAACTAAATGTTTTATTAGCGAAAGACACAGATTGTAGTATACTCAACAACACACTCTATGCTCTCCGGGAACACACTTACCCAACGATGCTTATGCGAAAAAAGTGCATAGTTCAAGAGATCATTTTGGATCATTTTTCCCATTTTAAAACAAAATACTTCATTTTTACGAGCCAAAAATGTCCATAAATATTTAAAATATGACAGTGTAGACAATTCTAGACACTAAGACAATAAACTGAGACGATACTTGCGTTAACACAACTAAAATAATAAAACTATTATGTTCTTGCTGTTTTACTCGTTTCTATTTTTACTTATCAGACATATAATTGTGATTATGGAACTGGAAATAAGTCTCCGCCGTTTTTCATCTTGAATTGGGCATTTATTACAAAACAACGGTACTTTATTTTTTATTCAAAGAATTATCCATCGCTGATTACTACTTTATTTCCCATCTTTCTGGCAGCATCCGGATGTCGCGTCGGAAGAATTTAAAAAAAAATTAATGCCATATTACAGCCCCTGTTGTTCCATGCATATTTTATTTGGAAAACTTTTCTGCTATTATCATCCTTTCGGAGTTATTGTAGGTGGCAATAGTTACTGCCTGACTCTGTATATGAATCGGAGGCGGACCAGGTACTAACGGGAAAGTTTTGTTCTACAGTCCCTCTGTCGTTGAGCACAGAAGGTACCGCCACCACACCAAGGTTAGTAAATACACTGGAAGATAACCTCAACGTTCTCATTCTACACGACGTACAATTAAACACATTTATATTAGGGGTATCCATAAGTGATAAATTATTTTGCAATTTAAGACAAACTCTGGAATAAAATCAACTTTTTATTTATTATCTATTATATGATCTCCAGCTTTATCAAGGACAGTTTGCCATTTTCCCTGAAAATTTTCAATCCTCACCTTACAGAAATCCAAGGTCCGCAAAGTAAAGTGTGACTCAAGATGCCTCCGCTTCGAGACCTGTCAAAGAAGTCATAATCACCAGCAGTAAATCTCCTGAACCAACACTGACACTTGTTGACCTTCAGTACATCTCCATAAATATCGAAAATTTTCTTTGTTGCATTAAATCCTACGTGAAAATGAATAAGCATGCAATGACGAATATGTCGCGTAGCGAGACGTTTTAGCTGAACGTGGCCGTTCAAGGGGGGCGGCATGTCGCGTGGCGAAATCTTTTCCGACACAATAAGGCCCGAAAAAACCGTTGCCAGCAGCGAAGTTAGTTTATTGTTATATTGCTCAAAAAGAGCTAGATGTTCGGCAAGCCGTCCCAGCGGAAGGCTCGGTTTATGATCACCAGACGCCGAGTTTTGGGCCCTGATTCTAATTAGCGACGTTACCTGCAAGAGTCCTTCGGCGAGGCGCCTCGAACGAGCGTTCCGAAAGCGGAATTTTCCGTTTTCGTCAAACACCCTTGCTCCCACTCCCTTCTACCCCTACCCAGTCGAACTTTGTAACATTTTGTAAACCTTAGCAAATAAATAGCAAGACGGAGCGGCGGAGCTCGTGATTCTACATAGAAATTTAGAGAGGCTCCTACCGGAGACCTTAGCATTGGTCGTAGTGATTCGTGATTCTACAAGTAACTTTAGAGAGGCTCCTACGGGAGACCTTAGTAATTCGTATAGTGATTCATGATTCGTATTAGAAATTTTGGAAAGGATCCAACGGGACTCCTAGTATTAGTTGTCACTCTTGTATAATTTAGATTAGGATTTAGGATTAGTAACACCCAAATCCGGTTAGTAATCTAGATAGTAATACAGTCCACTCTTTATCGTCGTAGTGCGGGTTTCACTATTGTTCGTAATATTAGGTCAATCGGAAAGTTCTGTCCATCTAGCGTCGAGTAGCCGTAGCTCGAACTGTGGGTAACTATAACCTCTAAAGTAAGGCTAACTTTTTAGTTTGAACATCTGTTAATAAAACTCAGTACACAACAATTTACGCTTGCATCAATAACTTCGTTTTTTTCTACATTGAAGATGTCGGAATTTCAGCCGAATAAGCGTCATTTGCGCGAAGTGTTAGTCTTTTGTTTCAATTGGAAGAAAACGGCAGCTGAAGCTCATCGAATGATTTTAGACGTTTATGGCGATAATGCTGTTTCCGATAAAACATGTAGAGAGTGGTTTCGACCTTTCAAAAATGGTGATTTTTCTTTGGAGGACAAAGAGCGTTCTGGACGGCCACGAGTATTCGAAAACGAAGAATTGCAGACGTTGGTGGATGAAGATCCATGTCAAACGCAAAAACAAATTGCAGAAGCGTTAAATTGTGCTCAATCTGTCATTTTCGACCGTTCAAAAGCCTTAGGGAGGGTCTACAAGGAAGGAAAGTGGGTCCCATATGAACTCAAGCCAAGAGACATTGAAAGGCGGAAAACCATCTGCGAAATTTTGCTTGCTAGGCAACAAAGAAAGGGGTTTCCCCATCGTCTCATCACTGGGGATGAAAAATGGATTTATTTTGACAATTCTAAACGTCGAAAAACCATTTGTGATCCTGGCCAACCCTCAACATCGACGCCAAAGCGGATTATCCACGGAAAAAAGGCTTTACTCTGCATTTGGTGGGATCAGGAAAGTGTGGTATACTATGAACTGCTAAAAACTGGTCAAACAGTCATAGGAGATCTCTACCGACAACAAATTATCCGTTTGAGTCGGGCATTGCACGAAAAACGACCACAATATGAAACGAGACAGCGTAAGGTGATTTTGCTGCATGACAATGCTCGGCCTCGCGTCTCAAAAATTGTCAAGGAAACGATAGAAGCACTTCGCTAGGAAGTGCTACCACATGCGGCTTATTCACCAGACTATGTCCCATCTGACTACCACTTGTTTCGGTCGATGGCACACGCACTTGCTGAAGAACGATTTAATTCGTACGAAGATCTCGAAAAATGGATCTCCGCCTGGATAACCTCCAAAGATGAATCATTCTTTCGACGCGGAATTCGCTTGCTGCCAGAAAGATGGGAAAAAGTCATCGCTAACGATGGACAATATTTTGATTAACGTACTTTTTCATTTTCTTTCATGAATAAAGCTTTACTTTTTGTAAAACAACGGACGGAACTTTCCGATTTACCTAATAGAAAACCGGTACGCAACAGAATATGATCCTCGGAAGGTATGAACATCGCCATTTTATTAAAGGGTAGATAAAAAATGTATACTTCTTAGAATATTTACTGTTATTATTGTAATATTGTATGTTTTATAATTGTAATATTGTATTATATGTTATATTGTATTTATTATAATGCAACACAGACTGCTTTAATGAAAATTATAAAAGAATATGTGTGTGGTGGCTGTGCCTCCTGCACTCGCCAATAGAAGGACAATAGGACGAACTTCCCGTTAGTACTTGATCCGCCTCCGATTCATATACAGGGTGTCACCAAACGTTTGCACCTCAAATATCTTTGTTGTTTCTAATGATATGTAAAATATGCTAAGGACAAAGTTGAATGGTACAATGGGGCTGATACGATGTTATACAAAAATTTTGTTTTTATGTCATTTTTTTAGAGATATCAAGGTTACCTTGACTTTTTTTAAATGGAACCACTCTTTTTTAAACACCTACAATGATAGTCCCTATCATTAGGAATTCAGTGACTATATTATTCCAAGATCATGCGGATTTGCGGGAGTATGCGGTAGCTTATCCAAAAAGACCCCTGTCTGTTAAATTTCAGCTCCATATCTCATTTGTAAGGATAGTTATTGAAAAAAATCGAAATCAGTTTTTGGTCCATTTTTCCTATTTATTGATAATTAAAAATTCTGAAAAATGTCTGACACATTTTGGATACTAAGCTCCATGTTAGGTATCATTGTCAGACTTTTCCGTTGCGAACTCTGGTTGCAAATAACGAAAAATACAGATTTCATATAGCAATCTTAAGTTGACCACCACAGATTTAATCTTTTCTGAATCTAAAAAATATATTATGTAATATTGAACGTTCCTGGGGTTCAGAAAAAAATGTTCCAATTTTTAAAGTTGCGTAATGCAAAAAATTAAAATAATATTATGTATGATATATTTCAATGTTTCGAAAGTGATTTCAATGACACCGATTGGTGCAGCAGCTTTGGTTTGCCCGATAAGTAGAATTACTCCGTCTTAATTCATTTACTCTGGTTTATTCAATAAGTGCATATAAACTGTCTGCTAATTAACTAATTATTAAAACATTTTTGTAGGAAGATCGAGAGGTTTAAAATTAAACTGTAGTCAGGTTAACAAAAAAAGGAAATATATATACATATATATAAATAGCGTCAGATAACTCTTTCCGCTGAACAACGGCGTCGTCTTATGGTAAAAGAAGTTCGGTTGAATGCATCTTCAATAATCAGAATGGTAAATCGTTTGAAACTGTTTTTTTTTATTTTTCTGTTAGCAAGGTGGAGTATACTAGGTCGCGGTTGGCGGAAGACTACCGATTTTTTCTTCGCGATCGCAAACGCCGATTTCGCAACGCGACTCTCCGCATAGACGTTTTTCTAATTATTGTGTCAAATAACCATTAACCAATCAGATTGCTTTTCTGGGTTTGTATTGCCGCATTGTTTCTTGCGCCCTTACGCCCGTTTCTTAGGAACGGCAGGTATCGGCGGAAATATGACAAGACAACGGAATTTCCTACGAGTCCGCGAGGTGCACGCTGCGGCCAGATGTCGGTCCTCGAACCCTTCGGAAACTCAAGGTTTATGATACCAGCATTTGCTATTCATACCACAAACTAAAAATTCGAAGAAAGGAGGCGTGGTTTGTGTCAACTTGCGAATTGTATGCGTTAAAAACAACTTTCTCACAAATAGCTTCACCGTTGCTTGCCTCATAAACGAGCCCGACCATTTGTAACCCAAATGTTTTCTTGTACCATATCTGCCGATGGCCGCTACGAATACAGTATATTTTAAATCAAGTCTTAATTTTATATACATAAGTTATAAAAAAAGCAATCTCAATATTTTTCCGAAAATCCGTTTTGTTCAGTAACATGGTTTAACCACTTAGGTATATTATAAATAATTTTTTTTTAAATATTTTGTTGGAAAATCAGAAAAACGCGCTTATTCCATCTTCATTTATTCTATTTATCTTAAAACTCTAACGAAATAGAATCCTATACTTCTTTCAATCTTGTTTGCAATTCACTTTCTAAACTTATTGGTTTATTTTCTAATTCTTTGGTCTAATTAATTTTGTATGGCATTTAAATTTGGAGATTATGAATACGAGTATAAGACGTTGCAGCAATTATACAACCAATATCCCTGTATTATACGTTTTATAAAAGAAAAGTAGTTTGGATTCCCGTACTATTTGCATATTTGATTAAATTGTTTCTTGAAAAGTCCAAATCACTATTTATATTGGAATTATATTATATTGTCGGAAAAGTATTGAGTGATTTTTGTCACTCAATCGCTAGATTTTTCGTTAAATATCCGCCCTCCGAAATCAGCGGAGTAAGGGAAGATTAAGATCCGGGGGGGGGGGGGGTGCATCGTGAGGGGTAGAAAAGTTTTATGGTGCGACCATTGCTAAGAAACTCGGAGGACTCTTGACAAAATTAGAAACTCGTCGTTGTTTCTTTAAGTCCTCCAATTGACTAAGTGTCACGTCTGCATCGTAAACTCGACCTTTTGTTCGGACCTTTAATCCCTTCTACCTGAAAAATACCTACACTATTATTATTTGTGCAGCTGTATTAGCTTTATTAACTTATAAGAAACAAGAAAAAATAAAATTTCTTCGTTACAATGAGAACTTTATTACAATGGAATCCAAATAATCCTTTATTATAATACACTGTATAATCGGTATGTATTGTATTATTAGTCCCTTGCCATATTATAACGAGTCAGGCTCGTAACGAAGATTCTAAACAAATTCGAACAAATATAAATATTATACCTTTCTTTCTAAATGAAATCAACTTTTATTCGTTTGTAATCAATATAGAGGCATTGAAGTAAATGTAACGGTATAAAAGATATAAATTGTCTGTTCTCTTATGTAACATTTTTAGTAATGAAAATTTTGTAATAACTTTAGTTACAAAAAAACAGGTATGGCAAGGGATTAATAAATGTATGTAGTTTACTTTAATTTAGAATTGGACGGTAATATGCATATTGAATTAGGTTATTGTTATATAAAATTTCTTATATTATGCATGAGAAAGGTAGATATGTACATATACATAAGTTTACCTTTGTACCTACACTGCTCTTCAAATCTGTTTTCGCTGCAATGAAATGGGACATGATTATGTTTACAGAGTGTTCAATACGATATTATTTAAGAAAGCAGAATGACATTTTTATAACATATAATGACATCATTGTTTCGTTAGTAGTGTGTGTGTGTGTGTGTGTGTGTGTGTGTGTGTGTGTGTGTTGTCATAGATGCATAGACACAAATTTTCCAAAAATAATTTAATATTATATTATATTTAATATAATATTTTAATAATTTAATTTAATATTATAAGGCAAATTACTTGCGTCGACTCATCTCTCAAGAAAGATGATTTATTCCACTATTAAAAATGAATAGCATTAGTTTGATCTGCATAGAATAATATGACATAATTACTGTACCTGCGATCATTATAATAATTGTTCGCCATGATTATGTATGTCGAATAAATTATTTTAATGTAAATCTTTGTTATCGGAAGCAAAGTGAAAGTTAAGTTAGCACTAAACTTCAGTTGTATTAAAATATTGATTTAAATAAAAAATGAAGTTACTGCCTTTAAAATTAATTTAATTAGAATTCTTTAAATTTTATTTTTGTTACTTAAATGTATATATTTATGTACGCTTAGTCATCTTTATAATGTTATAGTACTATGAAGAAAATCTTTGTCGACATAACATATTATTAATATTTTGTAATGAGATTTTTAAAACTCTAATTATGTAACATTTTTATAACAAAAAACATGAAAGAAATTGTTTCCAATGCATTTAATTATATTATACTATTTTTACCGACACGATAATATTATTAATATTCTAATCATATTTCTATTATTTTATAATGTACAAATTTTTCATCTAAAGAAAGACATTTAAATAATTATGTGTAATACTTCCGAACGTTGTTTTGAATGTACTACAATAGTGTAATAAATCACAATAATTTTTGGAATTATTTCTACGTTACTTTTGTATGAGAAAATGTGTAAAAATTTATTGTGATACCTAATGTATAAAAACAGTGGAAATATATATAAAAAACAACTCAGTCAGTCAGAGAATTGCAATCAAATTTAATGACAATACAAATTAACGGCAGTTCTATGAAGTCCTCAAAAATGCTTTACGGAATGGCATCTCGACAGACAACTCCATTAAAATAATAAACCGGGCTCTTCCATCGAATAACAAATTGCAATTACGACCAGAAAATTTTTACTATACATTGTTCGAGAGTGAAAACAGTCGATTATGAGTTGAAGCGGGGAACATAATTGCGTAAAGTCTATGTGCAAAGTCACCGCATACTGACTAAACAAACCATTAATTATTTAGGGATAAATTGTTCCACGGAAAAAGTTGAAACGGTTAATTTATTATCGTTCTTCTTTCTTTGACGTATTTTTAAACTATTTATAATAACTATTAGAAAAATATAAAAAACAGCGAAAGGTATTACTATACAAGAATAGCCACTATTAATAACGCTAAAAGTAGCTATGTATATAATTATAAGTATTAATAAACCATTATAAAATATATAGAGATTTATAGAGATACCTGTTATTTATCAATTATTTAGATTATTAAACTACAAGACATCTTTACAATTAATTTTTTAATAGAATTTTTACAATACATTAATTTATATTATATTAAGATATTATACTAAGATTTTACACGAAAATTTGCATAAAAGTTTTGTATATAAATTATATAAATAAAATTTATATAAACCTGTTTTTTAGAAACAATATATAGTTTCACTTTATTATATTATTAATAAATTAAGAATAAAATTATGATGTACAAAATTTTATGACCAAGTATCTGCATATTATGCTATTATTATGAATTGGAATCAGAATTTAAACATTAGTAATGGCTAATTATAAATTATCAATAACCTACTTTTACTATTAAAACACTGAATGGAAAGGACATTATTTTTGTATAAATATAATATTAAAATTTTTAATAGAAGTACCTATCACTTATTAATAAATTATGTGGAAAAAAAGTATTTCATTATACATATAATCGCTATTAATAAGAACATTATACCGCTTATTATTTA
>CM052084.1:2569092-2581202 GCA_028453745.1 Agapostemon virescens
ATATTATTATTATATTATTATGTATATTATATTATTATTATATTATTATGTATATTATATTATTATTATATTATTATGTATATTATATTAGTATTATATTATTATGTATATTATATTATTATTATATTATTATTAATAATATTATTATTATATTCTTTATATTATTTTATTATTAATAATATTATTATATTATTTATATTATATTGTTATATTATTATTTATATTATTATTTATATTATGATTTATATTATATTACTATTTATATTATGATTTATATTATATTATTATTAATAATATTATATTATTATTTATATTATTATTTATATTATGATTTATATTATATTATTATTTATATTATGATTTATATTATGTTATTATATTATTATTTATATTATACTATTATATTATTATTTATATTATTATATTATAAACAATGCTGATAAAAAATCACTATTATTTATTAATACTCCAATACAAGATGAGAATGTTATTTGTACATAATGTGTGATTTATAGTCGTATCAACATTTAAGTCAATAGTTACTGTGTCCATTCATTCTTCTGTCAGCATCACAAATAAGACATTATACATTTTTAGGTTAACACTCAAAATTTCGAAATCTCGAAACCATAAATGTACTAGATTTGAGGTGTTAAACTCTTTTCAACATATTCTGTGGGTCTATATAAGAAAATTATATTGCATATATGTAAGTTGTTTAACTATTTATAAAAAGTTACGTCTGAAAATGGAAAATTCGAAGAGACCAGTTGGACTATATTTGTTTGCATTGTTAAATCAATACTACTAATGGACATGTGTCATTAAATTATTGATAAGTATGGTTTAATACCAATTACTACTGATTTCCTATTACTGTTGGCAGCAATTTAATAGCAGTTATAGCAATTTTAAAAATGCAACCAGCATTTTCTTTCGAAATGGCTATCATGCTAAAGAATGCAAGTCTGACAGTGATTTAAAATAAAAGATATTTCTGTATAAAGTTGAGCTATATTTTGTTTTATCTGAGAGAATAAACCATTAACGATAATGGTTGCAAACATGAATGGCGTAAACGAATTGAATGCAAATATTGCTGATCTATTCAACCTAGTATCGCGGTAACCCCATTTTTACCGTTGCCTTTGAATTTCGTATGTTTGTTTATAATTTTATAATAAAACGTTGAACACATACCTATACTTATATAACGTATTTTTCTTTATATAAACCCATAAAAAAGATTTACAAGGGTACCTGATGTTGAGATATCTTGTACAAACATATAATTAACAATGTTGATAAAACGTACCTGTTAATTATCAATAAACTACAAGTAAAATTAATTTTACGATTTCAAATACAGTCAACAATATAATGACAGTGGTATACCTATTTTTGTTATGACTCATTATGACATATAAATAATAATCGAATTCTGAATTATAGATTAGAACATTAATATTAAATAGTTATATAGTTAAATATTTATGAACATTCAATGGATTCTTGATATATTCTACAAAGCATTTGATTTCAATATAATCTAAGTTTCCGTTTATTTAGTTATTTCAATGAAAGATCACGATCTATTGTATTGCATTCAATTTTACATTAACAGTTATTGACGCTACCGAATTTAACGAATGTTCTGAACCATATTACCTATTGTACGATGAGTCCATAATAGGATAATACAAGTTTCTTCATGCACGAGGAGCCGACTAATCGATATTTATTGATTGTCCTTTGGAAACCTAGCACAAAACGCACGAATCAGAATCCTTTTGCATTCGAGACGTCGATATATGACATAATTTCGCATACGGTAGTACCTAACTAATAATCCTTAACAAATAGAATCACAATGTGCAGTCCAATAAAATGTATAACCGTACGATTGCGGTCCAATAAATTGTTTTATCAAAAAGAATTATAATAATCGTATATATTGCCATAAACGTAATTAAGTTACTTTCTATAACAGTTATAAATTTTATACTTTAATATAACTATACAATTCTACGTAATATTCAAACAAAACTGTATTCTATACTAATTGTTTTATCAATACCAGTCATCTTCCATTAAAAATTAAAAACATTAAAAATTGCATGATTCGATAAATACGTCCATCATCAGAAAAATATTTACGTCAAATTGCACACAACTGCAAACGATTTAACGTTTCTTTGAAATTTACGTAATTGGGATACCATATATATGTAAACAATAATTAAACGAAGAATATGTTGTCTGTAATTTTGCAGCTGTTTAACATTTTAACGCTTTCCTGGCAAATATTGGAAATGGCAGTGACTATGTAATTCATTATCAAAATTATTATCTTAAAATACAACCCCTTGTGTTTTATCTTCAAATAGAGCACGAACTTGAGCAACCATCCAGTATATTACCCGTTGCGATATTATAACGACACAGACTCGTGTTAAAGATTTTAAACAAAGTCTAACACATATAAATATTATGTCTTTCCTTTTTGGCCGAATGAAAGTTTATTCAGTAGCAGTATAAAAAGATATAAATTGTCTTTTCTTCTTCTGTAACATTTTCAGTAAAGAACACGTTATAATAATTGGTATTATAAGGGTATTATAAACCCTTGTCAGAGTATGACGAGTCAGACTCCATGATTTTAAACAAAATCTAACAAATATAAATGCAACGCCTTTGTTTTTAGACGAAATGCAATATTATTCGTTTTTAGTCTATATTTGAGCATTGAAGTAAATGCAACTATAAAAGAAATGTAAATTTTATTTTCCGTTCTGCAACATTTTTGACGATGAAAATGCTAGAATAACTGTAGTTGAAAGACGGTGGTATGGCAAGGAGTTAATATCGATATTTATTAACCTTCTATGGGCCGAAATTTTTTCTTTGATATAAAAAATGTGTGAAACGGAAAATCAATAATTATAAACCTATATATGCAGATTAAAAGATCAGTTTAAATAATTTTATCTTCTGCGCATAAAAGCGTAAGCGTGAAATTCCATAAAACAGTTATACATAGATGTATGTTACATTGGGAACATTTTATTTGTGGAAACTCTTTATTGGATCACACTGCAGTGCATATGTATTGGTATAGTCAACTATATCACTTATATTTTCACTGTCAAATAGTTTTCAAAAATGGGTCACAAGAGAGCAGGGTCTTTCGGGCTCTTCAGGGCAATCTCCTTTTCAAGGACTTGAATTTTCCTTATTCGGTGATGATTCGGAACTAAATTCATCGTTACTGTCAATAATATTTATGCGTTATCGGACAAATACTACGGGATGATCTTCATTGGACTCGGAATCTAATAAAGAATCTTCGGATCTATTACCGCTAATGCGTCTAATTTTAATTCCTCTATTACTTTTATGTGATTATGTATTCATATAAGAATATACAAGAGTGTACCAGGATACACAATAATTTATTAATTTGCATCGGGATATACACGAATTGACTAGAATGTACTAGAATGCACCATAATGTACCTGATATTACAAGATTATCCTAGAATGTACCAGAATGTACTAACGTAAAGCAGATTATACCAACATATGACATAACATACTAGTACATACAAGCATACACTAGAATCCGTCAGCGTTTACAAGAATTGACTAGAATGCACTAGAATGCACAGTAATATTCCAGAATATAAAAAAATATACTAGAATATCCCTGAATATATAAGAATAAAGCAGAATATACCACCATATGTCATAACATAACAGAATATACAATGGTATACTAGAATGTACTAGGATATACAATAATATAATAAAATGCACCAGGATATGCAAAAATTGACTATAATGTAGTAGAATACACCATAATATTCCAGATAGTACAAAAATATACTAGAATGAACCAAAACATATTGGAATAAAGCCGAATATACAAACATATGACATATCATACCAGAATTTACAAGAATATACTAGAATGAACCATGATGCACAAGAATATATTAGAATGTTCCAGGCTATACAAGAATTGACTAGAATACACGATTATATTCCAAATAATACCAAAAAATACTAGAATGTACCAAAATATATTGGAATAAAGCACAATACACCAACATATGACATATCATACCAGAATTTACAAGAATAAAGCAGGTATATTACTTTTGGGTATATGATATATAACTCTGAAAATAGAAGAAAACACAAGCATTATCTTAAATATATCAAAATCTATCATAATAATCTACTGTAACCTGAAAGTCACAAAACTGTATCATATACAAATAGTAACAAAATGATTATTGAAATTGCAAACAAATAAGTTGTTATTGATATGCAAACCTGAAACTATTATGTACGTTTTGTTTTGTTTAATAGATAGAATATAATAGAATAGATAGAAGCACAAATAACGTAAATTGCACAAGATGGTTCGTTTCTATCTGCAGACAAAGTTGCAAGGTATTTACTTTGATATTTCAGGTTGACGGTGCTGCCAACTATGATAAATATTGTTATTTGTTGCCTCAGAGACATTATATAATTTAGACGTACACGTTCTCTATTAAAAAACTAATTAATTTGGTAAAATGTCGATATATTAACACGTGACTTGAAAGTTACACGGCTCCATGGAGGGTTAAGCTGTTAAGACTTTGCTGTTTAGCTACTCTGACACAATCCGTTTAATATTAATCGATACTTTGCCAAATATGTGGTCCCTACCCTATTTGCGTTCTCTTCCTGTTAATTCAGATAATCGACATATTCTACTTCCTGTAATTCAGTGTAGTAGCTTCGTCGCATAAACTAAACGAAAATCCATGGATATATGTACCATAGGCAAGCGACGTTCTTTTTCGCGACAACGGTCTTTCTACCTAACCCATACCTGTCAATCATGGCCTCAGTACCGCCTGGCCGAGCAGAATAAATGGATCTGGGGTCCGTTTATGTCGGGGTTGGCACTAGTGATGGGACTGATACGATACACATCAATGCTACTCAAACAAAATCTTTTTCTACTTGTCACCCTTTCTTATAACCTTATTTATTTCTTCGGAAGATGAAACTTCTAATTTTCGATTAACTCGATTTGTTAACGCTTCTTAAAGCTTCTATTATCGAAATCTATCAATTAAAGGGAATATACGTGTACAATAAACTTGTTTTATCCAAGAAATTATCAGCGAAAGAGAAGATTTTAATCGCTGCAACTATAAAAGAAATTGAGGGCCAAGCGGTTAAGGGATGTAAACCACCCTCCAAAGTTTGGGTTGTTAAGAATTTTTTAGCACGAAAGTACAAATACTATTATTATGAGACTTTGGTGGACACTTTCCTTCAGATTTCAATAATAGAAACTTTTCTAAAGGACCAAAAGACTTGAGTTTTCTTTTAGATGTTAGAATGGTTTACTAATTTTTTGAGATGTTAGAATGATTTACTAATAAATAAGGAAACGAAGAAAAAGTAATTTCTACTTTTACGTCACGATTTTTACTTGTTCACGTGTACCTGCAATAAATATTTAAAAGGTGCCGTATGTAGATCTAACTATAAGTATAGTACGAGTATATAAAAGAATTATAGGTATTATAAGTTTAAAAAATTTTTGAATTTAGCAATTCTGATTTTCGTGTAAATCATAGTTTCCCACAATTTTTGCCATTCTTAATCGTTCATGGCTTACATCAACTTTAATCGAGTTCGATGAAACTTTGTGCATGTGCATAACATAAATAGCCTCACAGAAAAATTTTCGAAATGGCGACCTTCACTTTTTTCCTCACAATTCCAAACAACAACAATCAGAAAAAAGTATTTAAGCATTACCCTAAGAAACTAATCCTTCTAGCATCGCAAAAACGCTAAAATCGTTTGATCCTATTTAAAAACAATTATTCCTTTTGAAAAAGGTGTACGAATACTTTGTACCCCGCTGCATAAAGTTTAGAAAATCAGGGAAATCAAAATTATGCTTGTTACTTGCGATTTAGTAGCTCTATGTAACATGTAATAAGGCTGTAAGTTTAATCTAGATAGAAAATACTCTGGACTTATGTCCACAAATTTTAAACAAACTTATAAAATCTTTCATTATGTAATTTTTGTGCACACTTTTGTTTGTGTTTTGGCAATAATTACAAGTTTTCAAATTACGAAAAACTACAAATTGAGCTTGTAAATAATTAAGTATATCCGTGATAAGAGAGTATCCAAATGACTACTACGACCCTGAAATAAAAATTGTCGGTGTTCCAATTGTTTTAGTTTGGAGAAACAGAACAAAATAGTAACGTACAGTGAGAAGCACAGTTAAATGAATGAAACTATATTTTCAAAGAATTATTCATGTCTTTATCATAGATTTACAACCACATTTCGTAATTTCTTTAACGAGTTATTTTTGTAATTTTGTAAACTAACATCGAATCTAACATAAACTGCGTCCAAATCTATTAATTTTCAATGTATTTGATCACGTAAAATTTTTCGATTCTTAACGATTGTTTATTGATTTGTAAATACTAATGTCTTTTATATTTGATAGCTAAGATTTCTTTCTTTTCTATAGTTTTAAAGTTTATATCATGAAGACTTCTCTCTACCGTCCCATCTTCTACATCTTGCGTCAAAATCTTCTTTTAATGTTTTTGCTGCCATTGAAGGTGATTTTTCTTTTGCTTTCGTTTTTAATTTATTTAACTAATTTTCTTTATAAGTGACCGTTATAAATTTTTAGTCTATTTATTTTCATCGTTGGACCGAAGTGTTCTATTTACTCTTTTAGACAAAACTATCACAGACTGTAATTCTAGAACTTTATGAGTAGCACATGTGAACCCAGCCTTACCATGGTTCATATTTTAACCCTTAATTGGTGTCGTTGTGTCTCTGACGACCCGAAACAGATTAGATTATTGATTTTCTCATGGCAAAGCAACTAGAAAGATTTTTGTACTTTTCTAGCATGAAATTTTTACCACAATAAAATATTAATTTTGTTTCAAATGTTGAGCATTCATTTCAAATTATATTTGAAATTGTTTTCAAATTATATTTTTTAAGATACACCATATTAGCTGAGAGTTTAATATATATATTTTTTGTTAATATATTATATTGGTGATAACCCGGATGAGGAATATAATATCGAAACTAGTAAGTTTAACATGCCAAAATTAGAATGTTATCGTTTAAAATTAGAATAGTTTAGAAATTAATTTTAGAAATTAGAATCGTTTCTCGTGATAAAGTATATGTAAAATAATGTGCCCCTTGAAATTTTAGGGTTTTTTATCTTAATAAATACGCAAATAACGATTTTTTGAAAAATAGTTGCATTGTTTCAATGTTGGTCCAAACTATTGGGCACAGTTCTATTTCATTTCGCCAAGCTAAAACAGATTAAACACTGGCAACTTTTACTCCAGGATTGTAATAGCCATTTGTATACCCTTTTTTTCACGGATACACTTAATGGCTTGCAACATGTTCAATTTATATCGTCTCGTTACTTATAACTTGCGCTTGTTGCCCAACCATACAACAACAATTTCTATCTAGATAAGTTTACAGCCTTATTACATGTTACATGGACTTACTTGCTCCTAACAAACGTAATTTCGATTCCGCAATTTTCTAAACTTCCATGGATAGTTTTTAAATCTGAAGAAAAACGTGTACTAACATTCCATAGTATAATCATTATAGTTCTCTGCTGAAAAATTCAAACTCTGGAGGATGGTTTCATCCTTTAACACTAAAACTACCAAACAATAAATCCAACGATATACATTGCTTTGTAATAATAACGAGATTGTATCTATTAAAAGTTCATATAATTCTTATTGTAACATGTACCTTATTAAAGAAGTGTATCCAAAAATTTCGGATGAACATATTCTTATAACTTCAATAATTGCAAAAGGAAAAACTAGGGACCAGTCAAAATGACTGGTTTGATAGTTCTAGTGTTAAACTCTTGTCTTACAATTTCTCTTACAGTTTCAGTGATTAGATCTTTTCTATTATTCCCAATTTTTTGGAAGAATCAGGAAAATGGTTATTGCATGCCTATATTCTCTTTAATGACTAGACTTAAATAACAGAAGGGTCAAGAGAAATACATGAAAAAGTTATTCGAATCTTTGAAGTGTAAGCCCATTTCAATATAATTTATTTACGTCTGATTAAATTTTGTGATTAGAAACTACAATTTAACTCGTACTGTATCACAATACTGTGAAAAGTAGCAGTTGTTGGTCACAGTTTAGCTCCAAGCATTGTTGGTACTCGATGATATTTTCAAAGAAGTTGTATCAATCCGAATAATTATTCGAACCCACATTGTTCAGTTAGCAATTTTGAAATCTGAACGATCTCTGTTTTCGTATTTTTCATCCGTTGAATGAGATTCCATACATCCGTTTTTCTTTCACCCATTTCATTCATCGCGACACAATCGTTCCAATATGTACAGTCACTTGTAAACGTATAGTTGATCGATTATAACAGTAAGTTTCCAAATATGTTTTAAACACCTATCATATTAACCATGCCCTATTTTTCAGAAATTGTTCAGTTTGATTGCCCCCCTTATCCGACATCAGTTTCAACAATCTCCATACGCCGTTTATAATGACGTGTGTTTTTTTCCAAATTCGACCACATGACGCATATTTTCGAAAAATTAAAATTAATTGACTAAACGATACATATGAAATATTTTATGAAAATTGTAATTAACAGAAATTACGAAGGAAATAGTAAATATTGATTTTATAACTTTTTTTATTTCAGTCTTTAATATAAATTTAAAACATACATTTTATAGGCTTGCTTGTTGCACGTGTACTGAAATTCATGAAACATGCAGTTTTTAACAATTTTCGGCCTATAAATGTATTATTTAAAGTATCATTGCAAACTGAGATAAAAAAGGTTGAAAAATCACTATTTACTATACTTTTGCCATTACTCTTCAATTTAAAAAAATTTTTTTATACATATCTCAAGTAAATTTAAATTCTTGATAAAAAATTCCAATTGATTTGTAGACTTTCTTAGAAGTTATTAGGTTGTTCGGAAAATAATTTCGTTTTTTCCCAACAGAGGACTTAATTGTATTTTTTCTAGCCAATTTCACACTTAAGTCGCCTAATCATTATATATTTTGACAATTGATATAGCAAGGCTTGCTTGTGAAAAAGTTTGATTCTACGCAGTAGTTTTTGGTTAGTGCCCTGTCAAATATGGAAAGTAAAAAGCATCACTTTCCACATATTTTATTTTTTTACTATCAAAAAGGTAAAAAGGCTGTTCAAGCAAGAAAAAATATTATGCGATGTGTATGGAGAAGATGTATTGACAGAACGTCAATGCCAAAACTGGTTTGTAAAATTTCGATGCAGCAATTTTGATGTTGAAGATGCACCACGATCTGGAAAGCCAGTCGAAGCTGATGAAGCCACAATAAACACATTAAATGATGCAAACCGGCAAATAACAATTCGTGAGATCGCTGACAGATTAAATTTATCGAATTCGACCGTTCATGATCATTTGATACGCCTAGATTTAATCTCAAAGTTCGTCAAAACTACTTTCGTTCAAAACAAAATTACTTTCCGAATAACCTAATACATCGTTTTAAGAGACGTACAGTGGCACACAAAAGTATTCGGACACTCTTCAAACTTAAATAACTTTTTTACGATTGCAGCAAACGTTTTCACTTTTCTTGAGCAATTAGTTGCATTGATTTAATAAATGAATATGCAAAATGAATTTTGTAAATATTGGAATTGGTATGAATTACATGACCAATAAGAAAAGGTACTTTTAAAAATTTTTTTTTATTTGAACCACGTACTAAAAATTTTAAAGACGCATCTGGTAGATCTATGATAGTTATACATATGCACAAAAATTCATTGAAATCGATCGACATACACACGAGCTACATGCCATCGAAAATGGTGAAAATCGCAATTTTTCACGATTATTGGTCAGTTTCTGCTTAAACTCCACAAATTCTTACACTTTCCTATGCGTGTAAGTTTTCCCGCGTCAATCGATTTCGGTGAAATTTCCAGCATGTGTATAACTAACACAGTCCTGAAAAACGCATATTTTAAATTTTCTTTCCGAGTTCAAATAAAAATATTTAAAAAAATGTCTTTTCTACTTTCCGATGTAATTTCTACCAATTGGAATTATTCCAAAATTATTTTTGCATATCATTTAGTAAATCAGTGCTTCTATTTGCTCCAGAAAAGTCAAGTCGTTTGGCTCAAGTTTGAAAAAGTTATTTAGATTTAAAGAGTGTCCGAATACTTTCGTCAGCCACTGTATATAGACTTTTGTAACTGACAGTAATTTAGGGAAAATTTTGTTTACCAGACCTCCAAATCAAAATGCGTCGAAAACCAAAGTACGCATCTTGAAAATCTATCGAAGGCTTTTAGTTTTAATAAGAAACAAGCATTGTCTTGCTATCCGTGGTAAACAATCGTGTATGTTTCTATGTTTATTTCTACCTCAGTTATCTCTTGCTTAACTTCTTGCATTTTTTGAAAAACCTTAAGATATGCAAAATTAATAAACGTTGCTATTTTCAAGTAACATGTCACTCAATTTTAACTGAAGACACATTGCAAAAATACTATTTCATATTTCTTCGATCGATATAAATCATGTTTCCGCAAAATATTTCGTTTTCGGATTGTCAAGCACAATTTTATTATCGGTGGAGCAAAAATCATTCTAGTACAAGCATCTTGTACGCAATTTTGTTGAAATAATTACCACTAAAATAATCAGTAGACTAAATCTGTCAAGCTTAAATGTTCCATTAAGTCACACATACGGCAGCGTCGTTAACACAAGCATCTTGTACAAAAATTTTATTGAAATAATTACCACTAAAATAATCAATAGACTAAATTTGTCATACTTAAATGTTTCGTATATCACACATACGGCAGCGTCGTTGCAGGCCCACAAACGCGATCCTCCCTAATTCTTGTTATTCGAGTGGCAAACAGATTCATAAAAATCGACAAGTTTGAAACATCAAAACTTCAACGCCAGCCGAGTTTGTACAGGGTTCGTAATTACTATCCCCGAGATCACCTCCTGTTAATCTCTCGCGAGCCTCCTTCATTAAACTGTATCTCGCAAGCCATTAAACATATTGTACGAACTCGTATAACATTGTGCATGATACATTTGGGTTTGTAACTTTGAATCTGCTACCATTCTCTTCAATTCCTATTTGTAATTTCGGAGAGAATAAACATTTAAGGCAAAACGCAGATTTTCAAAATTTAAACACATTCTCTGCTTCGGTAGCGATGCTAAAGCAGCTCTAATTTACACAGCAGCACTCTATAGACACTCCTACCTAAGATGGTACAGTTTAATATTTAATTATAAGTACGGTAACAAAATCAAGCAGTAGTTCCAGCAAGAAGGACATCTCGGTCTAAATTTTTCAAGAAAATGTTCCTGCTCACTTTGCCACCCGCTGCGTAATGCAAGACAATCTTCATAAAAATTACGTACTTAGAGGTTTTAAGAGTGTAGGTTTCGCTGTGTACGATCAAGCTAGGAACATACATCGTTGCCCGAGTTACAACAGGTTAAACATTTTGAGGACATTTGAATTTCCATCAAGAAGAACAACATCTCCTTGTTCTCTTTACATTAATCCCCGGTGCAAGTAAAGAAGTAAATAATGTATTGGTGCGAAAAGTAGAAGCTGTTCACTTTGAAACGAGGCCGAGTAAATTATTGTGCAACTTGTTGGACCGTATAATAGCTTCAATTCTTCTAACTTCATGTATATGTCCAAATCTACAATTTTTGATAGTCACTTTAATAATTCCTATTACGGAAGTACCTCGGTATGTAAGGACAGTTAGCAGGGTTAGTAACAAACGCTGCTCCCCTTGGAATAAGCTAATTATTATTATTATTACATCACGTTGTTACAGACGGAATATCAATGTTTAACAGTTACGTTAAAGAAACATTACTTTCTTTCTAGACGAAACTTTTGATTAAATTATACACCATCGTAGTCAACATATTCTGTTAACGAACGT
>CM052084.1:2586202-2596382 GCA_028453745.1 Agapostemon virescens
AAGGGGTTAAGATACAGTCTTCAGTTGTAAATTTGAAACGAAAAAAATGATTAATAAGTATTCTTAGGTGTTTGTAGAAAAGATTTTGTGAAAACTAAATTTTATTTTCTTCAAGATTAAGAAAAATATACATCCAGCATAGATAAACGTAAGAAATAGACGCACAGAAAGTATTCGTACAGTTATGAATAATGAAAAGTAAACTATAAAAATACAACATATTTTTTATATTTTAATCATTTGTAGGATTGCCTTTGGATTTTATAATAGCTTCAAGTCTTCTTGGCACGGAATTTACTAAGTTAGATGTTACAGCCGGTGTTATTTTGTTTCACTCCTCTAATAAAGTGATTTTTAAACTTTCTTTCGATGAAATATTATGATTACGTATTTTTTGTTCAAGATAATCCCATAGATGTTCAATGGGATGGATGTCTGGTGATTGAGGCAGCGTTTGCAAGTATTTCGATGTGTTCTACAATACCCATTGCCTTGAATTATATGCAGAGTGCTTTGGATCATTGTCGTGGGTGAACATAAAATTGTCTTTAAGACCCATTTTATTTGCACTAACATGGAGATGTTTTTTCAAAATATCACTATATAAACTGTATGGTTCATAATACCGTCAATAAAATGTAGAGACCCCACTCCATTTGCACTCGTACAACCCCAAACTAATACAGATCCACCGCCGTGTTTTACCGTCGGTTGCAAATTTTCTTTTCTGAATTGTGTATTTTCTTCCTCCACACTGTAAATTTTTTTTTAGAACCAAATATGTCAAATTTGCTTCCGTCAGTAAAAATTATTTTATTCCAATGTTCGATTGGTGTATTCATATATTGCTTAGCGAATTCTAATCTTTTCTTACTGTTAGTTTCGTTTACAAAATACTTTTTTCGTGCTACTCGACCATGATATTCACTACTTCTTAAATAGTCACGCACAGTACTAGCTGACACACTTATGCCGTTGTTGTTTTTAAGTTCTGTTGCAATTTGTTCGGTAGTTATACGTAGATTCTGTTTCACTTTACAAATAATTAGTCGTCGATCATACTCGTTTATCTTACGCGGACGACCACTTCTTTTTTTATTTGACACAGTTTTTCGTTCTCCGAATCTGTCAATTATACTTCGAATAGTAGACCTTGTTCTATTCACTATGGAAGAAATTTCACTAAGTGATTTACATTGATTGTGTAATCGAATAATAATTTTTCGCTCTTCTTCTGTCGTTTCGCACCTTTTACGACCCATGTTGTAGTTTATTACAAATTTCAAACTTGCTTCTATTAATACTCTGTACAAACTAATCATCTTTGTTGTTATTCGTCACATTCAGAAGTTCATATTATGTTCATATCTCAAGTAAGCACAAGAAATGAGAGACGTACGAATACTTTCTGTGCATCTATAATATTTCTTACGTTTATTTATGCTGGATATATATTTTTATTAATCTTGAAGAAAATAAAATTTAGTTAACACGAAATCTTTTCTACAAATACCCAAGGATATATATTAATCATTTTTATCGCTTAAAATTTATAACTGAAGTTTACGCACACAGTTTTATTTGAAATTGCTCGCTGTACGAATACTTTCCACACCGATTGTACATATTTTCTTTTACCGATAACTCAGAGCATGTCTGTGTATACAATTTACGAAATATCGTCTACAACATATACTTCGACAGGATTCTAACACGAAAAATGTAAATAATATTGTTCGCAAGCGGGACAGAATGATGCTCGCGAATTGCGAACATCTACCTCGGAACATAGTTAGAGTTTATTAATATTACTCGTAATTGCAAGTCTTTAATTTTACGAATTTCTTAACACTTTAACTGCCCAACCAACAACCTCAACAATTTCACAAAATCCAAGTAATTTATTTAATGAAGTAACAATTGAAAACATAAAATGTTTGACACCTAGTTATCCTTCAACTTTCTTGTAGTCACCAGATATAAACTAAATTAACTGCAACGAATATATTAGCGTACAAATTAGTTTTAACACTAGAACTACCGAACAATAAATCTAACGATATACATAGCTTTGTGATAATAACAAGACTGCATCTATTCAAACTTCAATCGATCTTTATTGTAACATATGATTCATTAAAGAAGTACATCGGAAAATTACTAATGAAAACATTTGTATTACTTCAGTAATTGCGAAAGAGATAAATAGGAATAGTTCTAGTATTAAACATGGACAAATAATTCTGTCATCCACATGGTGATACGGCAGTCAAAGTGTTAAATGCAAACACAATGATGTACACTCCGGGACAAAAAGATAGCATACCTATTATTTTCAGACATTTTGTGTTAAAAGCTGATTCAGATACATATTTTCTTTTACCGACACCTTCAAACATGTTTGTATATGTACTTAACGAAATTTCATCCACAATAAATACTTTGACAGGAATCTAACACGAAAAATGTAAACACTATTATTCGCAAGCGGGAAAAAATAATAGCACATATAGTAAATCTACGCTTTCCAGTTACACCGAAGCTTGCGAATTGCGAACATCAACCTCGGAACACAGTTAATAAAGTCCGTGATATTATTTCGCGTTGTATACTTCCTAAAAAAAGCGAAATATTATCAAAAATGTGTCGCGGAAAGAGATTGAACGCGTGTGAAATTGACGCTATAATAAAATTGAAAGAAGAACAATATCCGGTGACAAAAACAGTAAAAATTATGAAGAGAAGTCGAAAAGTAATAATGAATTTATTGAAAAATCCGGAAAACTATGGTAAAAAAAAGAGTTCTGGATGTCCGCAAAGTCTAAATGCCCAGGAACAACGTGCAATACTAAGAGCAGCATAAAATTCTAAGATGACTGCAAGACAAATTGCTGAAATTGTTAGATTAGACACTGATATAAAGTGTGTGAGACGTGCTTTACAAAAATGCAAGTACATAACACGAAGAAAATTGAAGAAAAAGCCGTGGTTAACTGTGCAACATAAGATGAATCGACTACACTTTATGGAAACGAATATTCATATGCGAAAGAAATGGCGAAGAATAATATTTACGGATGAAAAGAGGTTTAACTTAGAAGGACCTCATGGTCCTAGTTACTATTTTCACGATATGCGAAAAGAGGTACGGGGTACTATGGTAAAATGGAAATCAAATTTATAACAGGCAAAATGAATAGCAAAATGTATTTGGAAATGATTAAGGAACAAATAAACGCGTACGCCACCAGAATTGCTGGAGAGAAGTTTATTCTTCAGCACGGTAGTGCCGCAGTACACGCTGCAAAAGTACTAAAAGAGTACTTTTCTTGAGAAAAAAATTCGCGTTTTGGATTGGCCAGCAAGGTCAACCGATCTTAAAATTATTGAAAATTGTTGGGGAAATCTTGCCCGAGCAATATATGCAAATGGCAGGCAATTTGGAAATATTGCCGAATTAAAAAAATGTATTCAAGATGAGTGAGAGCGATTAAAGCAAAAAACTAATAAAAACTCTATAAATCTTTATCAAAGAGAATGATGGCTGTTATTAAATGCAAAAGAGGAGCCACAAGATATTAAGCATGAAATATCATTGGTTGATTTATTGTTATACATCATTTTAAGTTAAATGTGCTATCATTTTGTTTCACTATATTTCCTTAAAACATCTTTTTTTTAATAAAATTGTATAGACTGGCGAAATTCAATTTAATTTCATTTGTGTATGTTTATAGAGGTATTTTGCAAGAATGTATAAAAATAAAATCTTGGTTGTAATGTTAAGTAAATAAAAATTGCGTTAATTTTAAAGTGTGCTAACTTTTTATCTCGGAGTGTATGTAATAACTTCGCCCATAACTTTTCAATTTTTCAATTTTCGAAGAATAAGAATTCAGAAAACGTAAATGCACGATAAATTATGTACTTTGCGTATAACAAATATTTAAGTTTGTGTATATACACTCCGCGACGAAACTATTAGGTAAATCGGAAAGTTCCTTCCGTTTTTTTACAAAAAGTAAAGCTTTATTCATGAAAGAAAATGAAAAAGTACGTTAATCAAAATATTGTCCATCGTTAGCGATGACTTTTTCCTATCTTTCGGGCAGCAAGCGAATTCCGCGTCGAAAGAATGATTCATCTTTGGAGATTATCCAGACGGAGATCCATTTTTCGAGATCTTCGTACGAATTAAATCGTTCTTCAGCAAGTGCGTGTGTCATTGACCGAAACAAGTGGTAGTCAGATGGGGCACAGTCTGGTGAATAAGCCGCATGTGGTAGCACTTCCCAGCGAAGTGTTTCTATCGTTTCCTTGACAATTTTTGAGACGTGAGGCCGAGCATTGTCATGCAGCAAAATCACCTTACGCTGTCTCGTTTCATATTGTGGTCGTTTTTCGTGCAATGCTCGACTCAAACGGATAATTTGTTGTCGGTAGAGATCTCCTGTGACTGTTTGACCAGTTTTTAGCAGTTCATAGTATACCATACCTTCCTGATCCCACCAAATGCAGAGTAAAGCCTTTTTTCCGTAGATATTCCGCTTTGGCGTCGATGTTGAGGGTTGGCCAGGATCACAAATGGTTTTTCGACGTTTAGGATTGTCAAAATAAATCCATTTTTCATCCCCAGTGATGAGACGATGGAGAAACCCCTTCCTTTGTTGCCTAGCAAGCAAAATTTCGCAGATGGTTTTCTGCCTTTCAATGTCTCTTGGCTTGAGTTCATATGGGACCCACTTTCCTTCCTTGTAAACCTTCCCTAAGGCTTTTAAACGGTCGGAAATGACAGATTGAGCACAATTTAACGCTTCTGCAATTTGTTTTTGCGTTTGACATGGATCTTCATCCACCAACGTCTGCAATTCTTCGTCTTCGAATACTCGTGGCCGTCCAGAACGCTCTTTGTCCTCCAAAGAAAAATCACCATTTTTAAAACGTCGAAACCGCTCTCTACATGTTTTATCGGAAACAGCATTATCGCCATAAACGTCTACAATCATTCGATGAGCTTCAGCTGCCATTTTCTTCCAACTGAAACAAAAGACTAACACTTCGCGCAAATGACGCTTATTCGGCTGAAATTCCGACATCTTCAATGTAGAAGAAAACGAAGTTATTGATGCAAGCGTACATTGTTGTGTACTGAATTTTATTAACAGATGTTCAAACTAAAAAGTTAGCCTTACTTTAGAGGTTATAGTTACCCACAGTTCGAGCTACGGCTACTCGACGCTAGATGGACAGAACTTTCCGATTGACCTAATAGATATGAAATAGCATGAACATTTGCTATTGCTACATGATAATTTGCATCAAAAGCGGAGCAATTTTTTTGGCTTGGCATCCACAAATTGTCAGAGAGATCGGAAAAATGTGTACCTACCGATGAGCAATACTTCGAATAAAATATTTTGTATCATTTGCATACAATAAACATGTATTTTCTATACAAAAATTCTAGTTTCATATTTACATACCTGTTACAAGGTCCGAAAGATTTTACAAATCTACTGCGGACAACAAACACCGTTTATGAATATGTACCGACGCATATTGCTATCATTTCGAATATTTATGAAATACAGGCATTCTACGGCCAGATCTGCCAACCTAGTTGTACTAAAAAACAATTAAGGGACACTTGCTAATGAAGTACACTATATAGCAAAAGTGTCTTATTTCTCCTCCTGCAAAAGACGCAAGATTGTATTCCTCGGTCAGCCGGTGTCCTCGCTTGTTTTCCTCCAGGAGTTGCACGCATTCCTCCCTCAGTCAACAGTTCCTCCCACCATGAACTACTACATCCATCTATAGTCGGTGAAACTGAAATATACATAGAGCCTGCTGATAATGGTGCTCGCTCGGCACCTCGAGGAAATGTTCAGCAGAGTGAAGGAAGTATGGATGGGGTCACACCACTACAGGTCTGCGAAGCAGATAAAAATTTTGCTCCCTGACTGCTGGATTTACATCTTTGCTTCACAGGAAACAAGTTTTAATATAAAAACATTATGAATATATTACATTGAAGGCAATTGTAAGTATTTAAATCAGGAAACAATTAAAAAGCAGCACAAATATATGTTGAGATCTGTGGTGGATTTTCAATCTTGCAGACTTTAGCCGCTTGCACGTGGTGTGCCGCTTAAATAATTGTTCACAATTACTGTTCGATGGAAAACACTGTGCCAGTTTGATTGTATGCATATATGCAACAAATTGACGAGGATCAATTTATGAGAATTGTGGTGTATACTTCTTCCGGTCGAAGTGCACACGTAGCAGTCGCACTTAACCCCTTGGCCTACGATTTATTTTCTGATAACAGTAACTAAATTTCTTTTAATCTCCGCAAAACGACAAAAAGAAATTTCAAATTTGTAGTTACCGCGTACGTGGATATTTTCCACCGATTGTATGCGATCAGCGATTAAATAGAATGTTATTTCGGTTTCAAAAAAATTGAGGAAACAAATGTTTAAAAGATTCTGTTCGAAATCTTGATCACCAGTCTGACTCGTTGTTGTAGGGCAAGGGGTTAAAAGCAAGCAATAATTTGACGATTGCCACCAGAGTTTCGACCGTCATGGAAACACTTCAGGGCCCATGCGTTTCGGGAAAAAGATTTTCTTTCGTTATTCTTGAAACACATGGGGTTTTCCTATGCATCGGGGTTTTTAGTTTTCTCGAGTTGAGCACTAAGGGCAGAACTGCTCCGAACACCGCCTCGTGCACATCCTTTCTTTCCTCGCTAGCTGTTTCGAGCGTTTGACGGAACAGTTTCTATCCGGCTCGAAGGACCAATGATTCTATCCGGTTCGAAGAACCAATGTTTCGAGCGTTCGTTCCGTCCGAATTGCTGCTGGTTCAAGGCAATAATGCTCTATTTTAGTACAATAGTGTAGTGTTTAAGTCGTCAATAAAATAATACGTCTATAAACTCGAACAATTAAACATTTAATTTTAAATATAACAACTACAATTAATAAAATTATCTCGCCTAAATCTCCATCTGAGATCAAACACGTCTTTACTTTTTCACACGTCGTACCAAAATGAATAAAATAACGAAAATTATAAATATGAAGAACGCAAATCAAATAAATAACAAATATCGAATCGTTGTTATAGTTACTAGTGACGACATTCGATGGAATTCCCGCGCTCGGAGACCACTTCGCCCTACAATAGATTGGCGTATTTTGCATTCGCAAATGTACAATCTATTGTTAGTAAGGGTTTAAAATTTCAAAAGTTCTAAAAGTTCAAAGTTCAAAATACTCTATAGGTATATACTAGTTCAAAGTTTAAAATGCTCTATAGACGTGTTCTAGTTCGTGGTTCAAAATGCTTTGTCGTGCGTACACGTTTAAAGTTCTAACTGTTCTGTAGATGTTTACTAGTTGAAAGTTCTAAATGTTCAAAGAGTTCTGAGGTGCGTACACGTTCAAGATTTAGTTCGAAGTTCAAAGAGTTCTGAGGTACGTACACGTTCAACATTGTAAAAGTTCTAACAGTTCTGAGATATGTACAAGTTCAAGATTAAGATAGTTCGAAGGTGCGTACACGTTCAAGATTTGAACAGTTTTCAGATATGTACAAGTTCAAGTTTAAAATAGTTATAAAGTGCGTACGCTTTCAAAGATTCAAACAGTTCTGAGATGTGTACAAGTTCAAGGTTCTAACATTTCTGAGATATGTACAAATTCAAGATTGTTACAATTCTACCGATCCTGGTCCCAGGATCTGCCGAATTCGACTCAGTGTGTCCCTACCAAAGTCCGGAAAATGATTTTTCCTTTGGTAGGGATAAGTAGGGGACGAATCACCAGTGTGGAGCATAATCCTAAAATTATGCAACGCCTACTAACTTAATGATTTAGTTTTCCCACGAACCCTCGTAAGACGCTACACAAAGATCCCTTGTTCAAGAACCTTTCCCCGAAACTAGTGTCCCCTTTCTGCTGCGGATGGATGCGATGCGTCGATTGTCATTGAGTGGAGTACGGCTGGTCTGTTTCCCATTTCGAACACAAAATACTTAATTTCCAGCCGTACCCAACTCTGTAACTAATTCTTCCGGCCAAGCATGCCGATAAATATCTCAAAAACAACAATGTACCACTTGATCGCAGCACAGACCCACACCCGATGTCTAGACAATTCTAGACACTAGCATAATTGTTATACTAACGTCTGACAGTTTTCATACGTTGTTCGTCGTTTGTTATTTATCGTTTCTTGTAACTATTATTCTTGTTAAAGCTTATCATAAGTTATTCGGGACTTATTCACTTACAAAAAAGAACTGAAATCCAAAAGGAATAGCATTTACATACCTTGTGCCTCCCTCCTCCTTGTCGACTACCAGGCTTTCTTCGTGAAGGGGGTGAGACTCGCCAGAGTGAACATTTGGCAACGGCGTGGCATGAGTTTCCTTCGGTGTGAATAGGTCGTTCGAAATTTTACGAGGCTTGCACGTGTGTACAGTTCACTTATAGCACTCTTTCGAAAACAGTGAGCTAATAGTACATTTAAGTGTTGGAAAGGTAAAAGAGGAGAATAAGCTTAATAAGAAATTAAAGGATTGTTTTATCAGATATTTGTTAAGATGTGAACAGTGATTTGTAACAGACGTAGTGCGACGTCCCGTTCCTCGCGGTTGCCTATTCGAAAAGAGTTGTAAATTCCTGTTAGCGCGATTACGTTTTTAAGACGCAAAATGTGTGGCGATTCTCGATGTCTGAATATGCGACGCACGATTCGCAACTCGTCTTCGATCTTCAACAATGCCGTCAGCCGAATTAATATTGGACGGCTAGTTCAATGTTTTCCGGCGGATCGTGTTACAGAGTACGCAAAGTTACAAAGATCTCGCAACGATAGACCTTTAACAGAACGTCAGATACACTGAGAAACGATGGTGCATTTCACGAGATTCTAAATTCGGCTCGAACGTTAGTCGAATTTATTTGTCTTATGGCCCGAACGATGGTCAAGATTCCAATCTTGATCAACTGGCACGATAATTATTCAGGTCAAAACGATTCAATCTGATTGACTCGGTAGTCAAATTGATTCTGCTCGACTCGATAGTCAAAATGATTTTGATCGCTTCTTCCAAAGTCCATTTCTTCTTCCTTTCGATACGATGCACACAGGCACCTCATTCGTTAATTTTCATCTGAAGGAGGAAGATCTTCTTCGAACGTTCGTCCACGGTAAAGAAGGAAGCCTCTCCTTCAGGTTACCGATATTAATTAATTTTATGGGAGAAAGGTCGGCACTTCGGATTAGCGCGACGGGGTTCGAAAATCGACGGCTACGTCGAAGGGTCACATTTTGGTCCGGTACCGATTGCAGGGCAATACGATCTTTTTGTGTGCTACTCGAATGGGCATTGTAACGTGTTTCTAATTAACCCCTTGCACTACGCTGAACCTCAAAAAAGCCAGGCCAAACTCGTGCACCCGAATAATCGAGGAAGGAGCCGAACAGCGGAGTCCGAGTGTCGAAATTTGAAACAAAATCTTACGACTCTATGTAAGGTAGCCGCGCCCGTACTTACTTCACGCGATGGAGCTCTTGTGAAATTCAAACGAATTTAAATCAAAAACTTTTAAAAAATATTTTAATTATTACATATGATTAGAACAAGTTTTGTATAAGTAATAATAATATGATTAATTAATAGCGGAATACAAATAAGTGAAATTAAATCCACGGCAGTAATATTTGAACTGAAATAATTTTCTCAGATTATGTCACCATCGCTAGACCAGAAAATGAAAAACAAAATATAAATAAACAATTAAATATCAACAAACTATTAAATTGAAAAATACTTTCAAATCTAAATCCTGCATGGAGATACACAATCCCATTCGAGATATTCATACTTGGCCTGAGATTAAGACCACGAGACAGACTCGTTATATCCACGTTTGGCATTAAATTAAAGAACGAGTCTGACTCGTGATATTCAAGTTTGGCCTAAAATTTTCATCGCGACTCAAACTTGTGAAAATAGTGCAAGGGGTTAACCCGTCGAAGACATTGCAAACAAATGCCTTCGAACAGGCTGTTCCTCGACCTGGACGGAACATGTAGGGATGTCTATGACGGGGGCGACCCGCTAAGTTAAAAAGTAGTTCTTACAAATCGTCTAACATAC
>CM052084.1:2617390-2638282 GCA_028453745.1 Agapostemon virescens
TAATGTGCAATTATTATGTTGCTTTAAGTGTTCAAACGCTATCACAATTTTTTCTTGTAATTGTTCGATGCTCGTTATGTCATCACGATACACAATCGATTTCACCTGACCCCACAAATAAAAATCCAACGGTGACAAATCCGAAGATCGTGGCTGCCAAGGTACTCTGAGAGTATAATGAGAACTGGAGGCGTAATTTCATAAGGATTGGAAAAGAATAGGAGCGATAGAAGTGATATCATTATACTGACAATATTTGTAAACATATCTAGAAGTACGAAGGCAATTTCCGAGATATCCAGACGTGAGGCAGTGGAATCCGTTGAGCCGCAAGTATGCCGCATGTAAGCCGAGTGCACGCGCACTACACAATTTTTCAAACTCATTTTTCTCGAAAACAAAGCTTTGTATCAAAAAATTTTATTCTATATTTTCGACTCAGTTTTTCATGTAGAATCATCCCCTGCTCGGTTGTACCAGCAATTACGGAACACCCTGTATATACACCGTATAATTTTTTTATCATTAACATATTAACATGTGAAAGTCGTTATATAAATTTTCAAAACTCTTGAAAGTTTGAATAGCACTATAGTTATGCTTCACAGTGCCCTACGTGCTCATGTGTAAACTGTTTAATCTATTGGGTTGTTCGGAAAGTAATTTCGTTTTTTTTTGTGAAAATGAAAGACAATTTTCGTATAATGAACAAATATTGTATTAAATTATATATTGGCCATTCTGGTCCAATACCTTTTGCCATCTTTCTGGTAGTAGCATGATTCCACGCTCATAAAATTTTTGGTCTTTGCTGGCAAAAAATTGATCGAGGTAGTTTTTGACCTCCTCATTTGAAGTGAAGTTTTTACCGTCTAAAAAATTTTGCAGTGACCGGAACAAATAATAATCCGAAGGTGCCAGATCTGGAGAATATGGAGGGTGTGGCATTGTATCCCATTCATGCTGTAAAAGGTTTTTGCGAGTGACCAAATTTGTACGAGGTCTCGCATTATCTTGGTGGAACACTACACCTTTTCTGTTGATTAATTCTGGCCTTTTCTGTTGAATTGCATCATTCAGTTTGTCCAGCTGATGACAGTACACTTCCGAATTAAGTGTTGTGTTATTCGGTAAAAGCTCAAAAAAAAAACAATTTCTTTAAAATCCCACCAAACAGACAGCATCACCTTTTTTGATGGTTATTGGCTTTGGAAATGCTTTGAGCTGGTTCATCTTTTTTGCTCCATGATCTCTTGCGTTTGACATTGTTATATAAAACCCATTTTTCGTCCCCAGTAATGATGCGCTTCAAAAATGGATTATTTTCGTGACGTTTGAGAAGCGAATCACAGACGTCAACACGACGACACAAAATTGCCGGATCGAAATTTTGCTAATCAGTTCTGGCACTGGCGTACTGTCAACACATCTTCTCCATACACATCGGTTAATTTCTTTCTGGCTTGAACATCATTTTTACCTTTACTATAGTAAAAAAGTAAAATATGACGAAAATGCTGTTTATTGCTCTCCATATTTAAAAGAGCACCCACCAAAAACTACTGCGTAGAATCAATTGGACTTTTCCACACACAAGCCTTGCTATATCAGCTCTCAAAACATATAATAATTATGGCTTAAGTGTGAAGTTGGGTGCAAAAAAATACAATTAAATCCTCTGTCGGGAAAAAACGAAATTACTTTCCGAACCACCCAATATTTCAATTCCACAACTGATTCTGATTCAATTACAGTGATTTAAATGGATTAAAGCATAAACTGTCATTGCATTTTAAAAAAGGTGAATTTTGTCTTAGATGTTGATTATCGCAAAAAATGTACATGATCGTTTAATAAAATTTATAGGTTTGGACGCTTTTATTATTATGCTCTTATTATTATTCAGACACTCTTCAACCAGTTAGCTGTGTTTGACGAGTGCATTTGTCATGAAAAATTGGTAGTATTTTGTGTCACGATGAGTATACTCATCATGTGTAAAATTTAGTTACATCTATTTAAATTGTAATTTCGGCGAAAACTAAAATGTATTCGTAAATTTCAATATGTCTAGAATATTTAGAGATCAAGATGGAATAAAACGAACAAATAGACAGTATAAATAATTTCAGGTGGATTTATGGATCTCCGCATGCTCTGACTGGAACTGCTTCTCTTGATTTTCGCGACACACATAGACGCGCGCTTTGAAAAGAGGTCGCCACAGTTAACTGGTTAAAATATACTACGGTACATAATTGAGCCGTTTATTTTGAAAGTGGCTCAAGCCATTTTCCGAAAAAAATCAAACTAGACATTTTAATATTTACATTTCTGTGTTATTTTTTTATCTTGAAACAAAATGTAAATAATATATATTTAGATTACTACGATTTTGTAAAACGAAAATTAGCAATTTAACGGAATGATAAAGATTTTTATTTTGGAAGTGGCTGAAGTCCCATTGTGAGAGTTGCAAATAAATATGGAGTATATTGTGCAATCAAATTTTATTAGATAAAAGCTTTATGTCTTATAATTAATGTAGTATTGCTCGATTAACCCAGATAATGATTTTTTAAATAATAATAATTCCATTAAATATCTAATTTTAACATAACATATCAACTCAAACAAGCTAGTAGAAAGTATTACAAACGTGATGCAAATTGATAATGTGTATTCCCGTGCCCTACTGTGTGCAATACCATGCATTCACAATCTACTTTTCTTGAGATTCCCGATCATTTTACGCCCTAGAAAACCTTAAAAAAAAGTTAAAGAAATGGCATTGAGAAAAAACAATTTATTGTTTGTCCCTAAGGAATATTACGAAGTCATAAAAAAATGTCGAAAAAATAGGTTCATTCTAAATGAGATGTTAAAAATACGTTGGATTCGATTTTTGAAAATTGAAGCATATAGAATGTTCTAAAAGAGATCAATTAATGATGATGCACTATTCCAAACGCTGATTCTACTACCGCGTCGGGGAAGCCGAAGAAACTTCAATAACGTTGAGTTGACACCAACGTACGAAAAAACTAGGTGAATCACAACGCTAAAATACAACGATATAATGGATCAATTATACTAAATATCATCTGCACACCATAATTATTTTATATTTCTACCGCTTACGAAAATTTAAAAAGAATGAATAATTTATTGATTTTAACAAATTGAAGTATTATTAATTTTAATGTAACATTTCTTTAACCCTTTGCACGCGAAGCTGTCTTAACTGGAAAACCAAAACATTTCTTCTGACCTAAGATATCTTTATTCTACATGAATCATGTCACTTTACGTATAAACGGTCTTTTTTACTGTTACTCGTTCTTACAATCGTTATCAATTTCTTAGGTATAAAGATAGCGATGTTAAAATTGTTTCAAATAATAATGTGGTCATTTTTCGTGGCGCCTCAGAGTCGTTACTCGAGTGCTAAGGGTTAATAGTGAATAAAAGTTGAATATTTTTTAATTTTACAACATAAAATAGTGTATATTTCTTTTTATTTCAAAGGAAATTTATTTTTTCCATGGATTTAAGCCTTTTTAAGAATTAGAAAAGTTATTTTATTATTTTTTAAAGTGGCGTAAATCCGTTTATAGCCATCAAAAATATATTACTTTTTAAATCATGTTATACTACCTTAACAATACCTACCAATAACATTTTAGTAACTATCAATATTTCTTAATTTATTAAAACGGAAACTGTTAAATATCTCGATTGTAACATAAATGGATTTGTTTGTAATACTCGCTTATAACACGACGGAAAATTAGGTGAAAATTTGTTTCATATTCCTGTACCCAGACCTTCTATTTTCTATGGCATAAGTGCTATGTCCCTGCAACGAGGCCTTTCGGCCGTTAAGGCTTGAATTTCGTAATTTTGTTATAACATTTTAATAAAGCTCTGTGTGACCTATGTTTATGTAACATTTTTTTCTTATTTAGTGCCACAGAATATACTGATAAAGTTTAACCACCTCCCGATATACCAACGTCTAAGGCAGTGTCTACTAGGTATGCTCACCGACGAGTCCTCTAGCAGGCTCAGGACAAAACGCTCCTTTCCTTCTCCCTTTCGCCATCACCTTTCTCAGACGCCTCCACAGGTGCATTCCGTGTAATTATTACACGATCTAGGTACTCAGTGACATTTTATGCACACTGAAAAGAAGGTACCAACACCGTTCTAGCTTCGTATACGCACTACTTAATATTGCTTCCTAGATGCTAAATTTCTATATCTTAATTTTGTATTTCAATATCAGCGGTCCAGAGAGATTTAATTCGTACCGAAAGAACTTTCAAAAGGAAATAAAGCATTTTTTCAAGAGAAATATTGAAGAAACAAAATTGTTGAGTCTCAAACAGACCGAACATGAAAATTAAAAAGTACAAGAAGTAAGAATACAAATATCTTCAATATTTTTACATTTATATTCCATTATGTTAATTTTACCGCCTTTTATTCGTCGGTCAAGTACACAATACGATTGCAGCGCTTCTATATATATTCTTCGTGACCCTAATGAAACCAGGATATGCATTGGACCTATTCTTCGCCGTTATTATAATTTTTATAATTGCCTGACAGAATAAATATTCTGTCATAATTGTGAATATCATCGGCTGACACCAAGAAGAAATATTCCATACTACGTACGCTGGATGTGTTTCAAATTGGACACATACAATTTACACAAAAAAATAATTTTTATTCTTACAGATCGTAATTACTTATTTTTTTATCAAATTACCGTCCGGAGACACAGAAATATGTTTTTCCTTGACTGCTCGTGAAATGCCGAAGACATGTACCATAAACTGGCTTCACAAATTTTTGTGAAGTCACTGCATGACACAATTTTAACAAAACGATAAACATAATGGCGTCCTTCTAGTTTTCTATTCTGTCTAGATTTAAAGAGTCTAAGTCTTGGTTTTTACTGTTTTGCATTTCAGATAGTTCATTCGAAATACACAAAGCCCATATTACAAAATGTTTCGATACAAAATAATCAACAGAACTTGCCTTTTTAACTGTTCTTAAAAGAGAATTATTTTTACAATGTATTTATAAGTCACATAAAATCAAATGGAATATTTTAATTTTAGTAAATCGTTTAATTCTTCATTCCACGTTTTAGAAATTATTGAACAAAATTTTCATTTATTTTGATTTTACACTTTAATTTGCCAATTGTGTTTCAGTTATATGAGCCGAAGACACGTACCATAAACTGCTTACAGAATAAGACTAGAATACCAAATGTAGAATGCTGGCGACTGAGTATAGAATGTGAGTAGAAATAAGTTTAGACTGAACGTAGAATGAGAGCGAATTTGCACAAATTCTCTCTTCTCTTTTCGCAATTTCTTCCTTCTCTCTAAGACGCGGCTGGATTAACGAAAAATGTGTGTCCATAAAACGGGCCTTACGATTCGCTGGGGGGCTGTACAAGGCAAGACGATCGGAGTCAGACAGTGAAGATTCTTGCGACATTTCCGATGGTAGCCGCATTTGTTAACTCCGGAAATGCAACCACATCTATATGCAATTTTACCGTATGTGTGGTAGAAACCCGAACGCCTTAAAACACGAAATCCGAAACGCCACTTGTAACGTCCCGTTCCTCGCGGTCGCGTATTCAAACGGAGTTGTAAGTTCCGGTTAGCGCGATTTCGTTTGTAAGACGTAAACCGGGTGGCGATTCTCGATATTCTCGATTCGCAACTCTTCTTCGATCTTCACCAATGCCGTCGGCCAAATTAACCTTCTATGGGCCCGTGTAACTTTCAGGTCACATTTTAATTTATCGACATTTTACCAAATAATTATAGCTTTTTTCATGAGATGGCGCGTAAATCTTAATTCTATAACTGTTGAAGCTCGCGTAGCTGATTTTAACGTAGCTTATTTTAACGTAGCTTCAAACGGTGCAAGTACACCTACAATTTTTACCTGCCGACACCCGCGGCCGGGCCTACGTCACTGCCAGCCGGGAAAACCCGCGCTCCCACTACCCTCGACGCGCCAAACAAAGGGCAAAAATAGCGTACCACTATTGGCCGACACTTGGTCACCAAACTTGTATATAAGCAGCTCCTGTATCGACATACATCAGATCCGATCGGTCGGCTCACGCTGACGCTTGTACATACACGAATACGCAGAAATAAACTTCCACCCAAAAGTACAAGTTGGTCGGGTCTCATTTCAACAACATAAAGCTCCTTCCCATTAATTTGCGCTGGAGCTAGTACGTGCTCTTACAAAGCATTGTACTTGAGTGACCGACTCCCCGAACTGCGGGATGGACGCCTCAACAATAACTTTGCCAAGACAACCAATATTAATATTTATGACCGTTGCTAGACTCACCAACCTGAAATAACAAAATAAATCCTGTGTAAACTGTCTGCAGTAAAAATAAGCGAAACCATTTAATCCAATTGATATTATTTGTGCTTTGCCTATTATTTGTCTTTTTGCACTAAAAATAGTGCACATAATAGCTCTGGGTTCGTATATCAATAACAACCTATTTGCTATTCCACGCTTAAGTTTTTATACACAGAAGTGCAAACTTTATAGGCCATTGTTACCCGAAAGTCACATAGTAAATATATTGTAATAAAATTGTTTAAACGGAAAAATTTTTTTTCATTCGCATATATAGGTTTATAATTTTTGATTTTTCGTTCCCCCAATTTTTTTGGATTAAAAACAAAAATTCGGCCCATACAGGGTTAATATTGGACGGCTAGTTCAATGTTTTACGGTGGACCGTGTTACAGGTACGAAAAGGTAGGAAGATCGCGCGACGATGTACAGTCCGCGACAATAGAATAGCACACCTTCTAAATTTCGTAGTATTTGAAAAATAGAACAGAAATGAGAGCGTTCAATCCATATGCTTCTTGAGTTACTTCTTATATATCCATCTTGGTGACTTTAACACGTAAACACTGCCCCTAAATTCTTAGAATCGTTGTTTTGGTAGATTTCATGGAAACGTAATCCGACAAAATAATAGCACACATGCTACACTCTCACTTCTCAGTTGAACACGAGCAAAGGAAGGTGGCTAAGTATTTGATATATAGTGTGGTGAATTATTGCGGAAAACTTCTTAAAAAATGGGTCGTGGAAAGAAGTTAACAGATAGTGAAATGAAAACAATTATGACACTATCTAAAGAAAATGTTTCTATTTCAAAGATTGCGAAATTAATTCATAGAAGCCGGAAGGTTGTCATGAATTATTTGAAAACCCCCTAGAAATACGGTAATACAAAACGTCCTGGACGACCTGCGGCACTATCAGCACGAGAGAAACGTGCTATTCTAAGGGCAGCATCGAATGCACCAATGACTACCAGGCAGATTGCTGAAGCAGCAGGCGTAGAAACAAACGTCAGAAATGTGCAACGTGTCCTGCAAAGATCTAAGCACCTGCAGCAAAGGAAGCTTAAAAAACAACCGCCTCTAACCGAAGCGCATAAGAAGGCAAGGCTGCAGTTCGCAGAGCAACATGCTCACTGGAAGAAGAAATGGAGAAAAGTCATGTTCACCGACGAAAAGAAGTTTAATCTCGATGGACCTGACGGGTGGAGTTATTATTACCACGACTTACGTAAAGAAAAAATGTTTTTGATCCGTCGCCAGATGGGTGGCGGAGGAGTCATGGTGTGGGCCGGTATCGGCTACCATGGAAAGACGGATATTAATTTTATCAGTGGAAAAATGAACAGCGTGAAATATCTAATGTTAATCCGTGAACAAATAACCACACACGCAACCAGAATTTCCGGGGAAAAACACATATTCCAGCAAGATAATGCAGCGGTTCACACCGCAAAGGTTGTGAAAGCATTCTTCGAGACGGAAAATATTCAAGTCTTGCAATGGCCAGCTCGTTCCCCTGACTTGAATATTATAGAAAACTGTTGGGGAGACCTTGCTAGAGCAGTTTATGCTAAAGGGAAACAGTTTAATTACGTAAACGAATTAAAAGAGTGCATTGCACTCGAATGGGAACGAATGAAGCAGAAAAGGATTAAAAAATTATTCAAGTCGATTCCAAAGCGAATAATTTCCGTTATAAAAAACTCTGGAGGATCTACAAAATATTAAATATTGAGTTCCCTTCGTATGTATGCATAAATGTTAATTAATTGCAATAATGTGCTATTATTTTGTCGCACCGGTTTATCAAGATATATACATTTTTGCAGATGAAACAAAAAGGACCATCCTTGTATATAGAAACTTAGCGCTATTTGGTGTTCAACACTTATGTGTACCAGTCTACATATTCAAAATTATATTTTTATATTTTAATAAATAAGAATTAACAAATTTTACGGGGTGTGCTATTCTATTGTCGCGGACTGTATCATTAGCAGAACGTAAGATACACTCCGAAACGATGGTGTATTTTGCGAGATTCTAAATTCGACTCGAACGTTAGTCAAATTTATTTGTCTTATGGCCCGAACGATGGTCAAAGATTCCAGTCTTGATCAACTCGCACGATAGTTGATCAAGTCGAAACGATTCGATGTGGTTGACTCGGTAGTCAAATTGATTCTGCTCGACTCGATAGTCGAAACGATTCTGATCGGTTTTTCCGAAGTCCCTTTCCTCTTCCCTTCGTGTCGTCCGTGTGACAACTTAAGGGTGTGGCCGATACGATGTACACGGGAACTACATTCGTTAATTTTCAGCTGAAGGAGGAGGATCCTCTTCGAACGCTCCTCCGCGGTGGAGGAGGAAGCCTCTCCTTCAGGTCGCTGATGTTAATTAATTTTTTTGAAGAAAAGACGGTACTTCGGATTAGCGAGACAGTGTTCGAAAATCCGCGCACAATGGCGGATGGTTTTATGGCCCAATTGCCCTGCTCGTCGGTGGAGATCGTCGACGGCCGCGTCGAAGAGTCACCTTTCGACCCAGTACCGATGCAGGGCAATACGGCCTTTTTGTGTGCCACTCGAATGAGTATTATAACGATTTTCTAATTAAGCCGTCGAAGACATTGCAAACAAATGCCTTCGAACAAACTATTCCTCGATCCGGATGGACAATTCACGAAACAAAAAGTATTGGGTTATTCTACTTAACGAAATGTAGGTTACCTTGAAATCTCTAAAATGCCATCAAGTGTATACAAAATGTTTACATCTAATTATTCACTTCTCCCCTTTGTATCGTGCAATCTTTTCATATATCAGTTTTCTATATGATTACGAATAACAAAAGTGTTCAAGATAGTTAAAGTTATCGATCCTGTATATCGTGACGTTCCTTATTAGGCGCAGTTAGCTCACTCTTAAAATCAGTACTGAATGAAGGAATAATTGAAACAGAAAGTAGAAATATTTTTAGAAATAATTACTTAAACTATCGGTCCATTTATCTGTCCATTTAATTTCATATTAATAGAAATAGTATTTGAAATGTTCATTTAATTTTATAAATATACGTGATACATATTACAATTATGTATTTTTCCACACGAATCTTAAACAATTACTTAGAATAAATATTTCTGACATTATTCGTATAACGAAGGTTTTGTGAATTATATTTAAGCGCGAATACTTATATCTGCATATTTATAATTATGTTATCATTCTCGTAGATCGTTGAGTGAGTTTAAGAACATTTTTAGAACAATATTTTGGGAGTGATAGAACTGCAATAATTATATCTAATGTAACTACGAAAAATATTATTTTCATTAATAGTTCCAATTCGGGCATAATAAATAAACATTTCCAAATGTTAGTGTCTGTAATACCGAGAAATAAAATTAATCTTGTAGTAATAGTTCACTGATTATTTCGAATACATTTTATTTGAAATATACGCACCTTCGTTTAAAGATTACTTTGAAATGTAAAAGTAAGTAGTTTTAAAGTGCTAATAAACCTATCAATCTGGAAACATGCAGGTATTACATTTTAGTAGGACAAATCAATAATATGTGCTGAGGAAAAAAAAGAATTTACTTCATTATTCATACATAATAGTATAATATTAATATATCGTAAAACCATCCACATTTTTCGCTTCTGTAACCATTCGTTTTAGTAACTGTATGAATAATTTTCATTCCTGACCGGAATCGTATCTTTATCTTCCACTTTCTAATCAAATTTTTGGGAAGTGACTGCATGACAGAATTTTAACAAAACGATAAAAATAATGGCGTCCTTCAAGTTTGCTATTCTGTCTACATTTAAGTTTGAGTCTAAGTCTCGGTTTTTACTGTTTTGCATTTCAGATAGTTCATTCGAAATACACAAAGACTATATTACAAAATGTTTTGATACAAAATAATCAACAGAACTTGCCTTTTTAACTGTTCTTAAAAGAGAATTGTTTTTACAATGTATATATAAGTCACATAAAATCAAATGAAATATTTTAATCTTAATAAATCGTTGAATTCTTCATTCCGCGTTTTAGAAATTAATGAACAAAATTTTCATTTATTTTGATTTTACACTTTAATTTGTTAAAGTTAAAGTTAAACTTTCTTAAAGTTGTTTTTGTACTAACTTTTACAAACGAAAAGTAATTTAATATCGTGTAGGATATCCTTCTTGACGAATGACCTCTTTTAATAGTTGAGGCATATTGCAAATTAATTTTTTCAAATATTCCATACTAATATTATTCCATTCCTCTTCCAGTCGTTCTTTTAACATTTCTTTAGATGTTATTGCAGTTGTTCTAATTCGTCGGTCTAGTTCATCCCATAAATTCTCTATAGGATTCAGATCTGGGGACTGAGGTGGCGGTTGTAATAATTTTGGAGAATTATACAGCAAATATTCCTGTACGATACGTGTTTTATGCATCGGGTCATTATCTTGATAATACTTAAATGTATTCTGAATCTTCATTTTTATTGCACTTTTACGTAAATTATTTTTTAAAATGTTCAGGTATACATTTTTTGTCCATTATGTTATCAATAAAAATTAATTCACCCGTTCCAAAGGTTGAGATACATCCTCATACAAGTACATTTCCACCTCCGTGCTTTATAGTCGGCTTCGTATTATTAATTTTGAATTCTTCATGTTTCTTTCGCCACACCATTCTTCGCCCATCCGATCCAAAACTGTTGAATTTACTCTCATCACTAAAAATAACGTCATTTCACCACGTATCTGCTTTTAAAACAAATTCTCTTGCAAAGTTTAATTTTTTCTTTCTATTAGTTTCATTCGCATACTGTCTTTTCTGAGCAACTTGTCCATTATAACCACATTCTTTTAATGCTCTGCATATTGTTTGGGGGTGCACTTTCTTTCCAGTCTCCTCTAATAATTCGGCAGCTAATTTTGGTGCACTTAATGTAGGATCTTTCTTTATTTTTCTTATAATTATTCTTTTGTAGCGTGTCCAAAATTTTTGGTTGGCCTCTTTGCGGAATAGATTGTATTCGGTCTTCATACTTAAATCTTTTAATAATATCTCATGCTATATTTTTACTAATTTTAAGCATTGCTGCAATTTTCCTTTACGATTCACCTTTTGCATTGTGAAAAATGACAAGTTGACGTACGTTGTATGAAGTGTTTCTCTTACGTCCGATTATCATCAGTGAACTTAGTGAATATCTAAATACAACTAACTTTCTGAGGCTCGAGACAGTTTAAACAGACTGTAATGTTTATAAACATACATCGCAATCCCATTAAATATCACACTAACTCACGCAAATTATTACATTCCGAGGTGTCCGAATATTATTGTCACATTGAAATTAGACATTGTTTCGTTTAGAATAGAATACTTAGTAAACGTTAGTAATTATATAAGTAAAAATTATGCTTTTATTAACTAGACCCTATACAGTAATATAGTTTAGAATTAATTTTTTTTTTTCTTCATCGTGAACAAAATTACAATGCGGCAAAGTGAAAATTTTATAGTGTCCGAATATTAAACTGTATGTAGCTATAGTATGTATCTAAATTAAGAATCTTGATCGAAGAACATGAACTTAAATTACTGGTATTTTATATTGTTCTACATTTAGCACGATGGAAAATAAAAAGAAATGACGAACTCAAAAAGTTTTGGTTCTTATGATTGCGAGATATATGAAAAAGATTCTCTTAAATTATCAATTAAATCGGTCAACTAGTACTTCGGGTCTCATGGTAACGGTTTAACCACTTGTCCTACAACAACGAGTCAGACTCGTGATCAAGATTTCAAACAGAATCTTTTAAATATGTCTTTCCTAAATTTTCTTTAAACCGAAATAACATTCTATTTAATATTTGATCGCATACAATCAATAATATTTGATGGAAAATAACTATGCACGCAGTAACTACAAATTTGACTTTTCTTTTTGTCGTTTCGCGGAGGATAAAGAAAATCTAGTCACTATTAATAAATAAATCGGAGACCAAGGGGTTAACAGAAAATAGATTCAAGAAAAACCTGTTTAAACATTCAACTATCAATTGTATCTTGCAACGTGAATCAAGTTTTTCGTATGCTATAATTTCGTTAATTTTATAAATTCCAATAAATTCTTTTCCCCGTATAATTTACAATTTTGATGCTAAAATAAAATACGGGAAAATGGGAGAACTATTTGTTGAAAATAAGAAGTCAAATTACCCTCTTACATTAATTAGAATGAAAAGCGAACGAATGAAAATCGAAAATAAGTTAATAATAATGTTAGAAATCCTCTCTTTTGTTGTGGAACGTTCGAGAGAGAGAGCTAGGAATGCAGTTTCCACTGCCAGAGTACAGAAGGCTGCACAAAAGTCCCTTGTTCGAAGAAACCGGACCGTAAATTAGAGTACCTTTTCCGCCATCTGCGGGCTTGCGATGCGTCAATTGCCATTGGGAACAGTGCAGCTGTACCGTTTTCCTGGACAACTTGACTGATACTTGCCGGTCGTACTAAAACTTTTCGAAAACCATATACAAACCCAAATAGAACGCTATACGTACAATTCGAATGATTTAAAAAATTTAACTCTGTTCAATTCTAGGTAACAACATTGAACACAATCCACACTGAGACTTGTAACTTTGCATAGATGTTTGTAAAAGATTTTTATGAGCTAAATTCCAAACCTATAAATTTTATTAAACGATCATGTGTATTTTTCGCGATAATCAACATCTAAGACAAAATTCACCTTTTTTATTGTAATTTCAATGACAGTTTATGCTTTAATTCATTTAAATCAGACTCTTATTGAATCAAAATCAGTTGTAGAATTGAAATAGATTAAACAGTTTACTCATGTGTACGTAGATACACTGCAGAGCATAACTATAGCGCTATTCAAACTTTCAAGAGTTTTGAAAATTTATATAACGATTTCCACATGTTAATATATTAATGGTAAAAAAATTATACGGTGTATATATATTGGTTAGTCGAAAAAGTATTGAGAGATTATTGTCACTAGATGTTGTTTGGTGTCATATATCGGACAACCCTAAACAGATTGCGTTATACTGACGCGCATTGGAGAGGTGACATTTCAGTCTATAATTTTCAAGCAGACAGTTTTGTATTTCGTCGATCGTGTCAAAAGTAATATTAGTGTGAAAATTAGTGAAATTTCTGAATAATTCGTTATATTTTTCAATGTTACAACGAAAGAAGCAAAAACACTGTACAAGCCCGGGAAAATACTATATACTATATACTAAATACTATATACTATTTTCCAAATGATAACACTTTATATGCTGGATATACTTTAATTGTATTGCAAAGTGTTGTTTAGAAATAGTGATGCAATGTATTTTGCGTGAGCCGTGTTTAATGTATGTGAATGTAAAAAGAAATATGTGACTGTAACTTTGTGTGACTATGCGTTCTGGTTAACTACTGTATGCTGATTGAAAACGCGGAGACAACGGTCTCGAATTTACACCCCCGCTTGGGTTCTTCTATCCTTGAATAACCATATATATTTAAGGTCTTTTGAAGGTCATCGACGATTTTCAAATATTGAGTTGCCAACTAAGTGGTTGCAGATTTTAAGTAAGAATAAAAATTCAAAATTTTTGCTTAAAAATATGACTTTATTCAATTAGGTACTGTCCGTTTTTGTCGATGACCTTTTGCCATCGTTCAGACAGTGTCATAATTCCACGTTTATAAAATTTCTGATCTTTGCTATAAAAAAACTGAATTAAGTGTGATTTGACATCACTATCGTCATTAAAAATTTTACCATTTAAGGAGTTTTGCATGGAACGAAATAAATGGTAGTCTGAAGGTGCAAGGTCACGGCTATATGGTGGATGTGACAACACATCCCAACCCAGATCTAATAATTTTTGGCAAGTGACCAAAGATGTGTGGGGCTTTGCATTATCATGGTGTAAAACAACACCCTTACGATTTGCCACTTCTGGTCGCTTTACTTGAACTGCATCTCTCAGTTTGGCGAGTTGATGAACATACGCATTTGAATTGATCGTTTGGTTGTTTGATAAAAGTTCAAAGTGCAGAATTTCTTTATAATCCCACCGGACTGACAGCATAATCTTGCTTTGGTGAATATCTGATTTTGACGTCGTCTGGGCTGGTTCATCTTGCATCACCCACGATCTCTTCCGATTAATGTTGTTATAAACTATCCGCTTTTCGTCGCCAGTAATTAGCCTTTTCAAAAATGGATCAATTTCGTTGTGTTTCAGATGCGAATCGCAGATGCTAATGCGTTGCGCCAAATGAATTTCCTTAAGCTGGTGAGGGATCCATAGATGGAGTTTCTTGACATAGCCAAGCTTTTTTAATTTGTTTTCAATGCATGTATACGATACATTGAGCTTCTCTGCAACGTTACGTGTTGTGCTATGACGATCTGAATGGATGATGGCCTTGATATGGGTCTCATCGACTTCAACTGGGCGGCCAAATCGTTGGACATTTTCCAATGGAAAATCACCAGAACGAAATCTGGCAAACCAATTTTGACACTGCCTTTCTTTCAAGGCTTCATTCCCATATACGCCATATAACTTCTTGCGTGCTTGCGATGCGTTCTTGCCTTTTTGGAAATAATACAATAAAATATGTCTGAAGTTCACGTCTTGTTCTTCCATGTATAAATTGGAATAAAAACGAAACTAAAAAACCAATCGATATAATTTTTTTACTAAATGAAAGGTAGAAGTCCAAAAAATTAAAAAAAAAACATAGATTAGGTACTTTGAACACGTTAACGAAACAAAAAAAAGTGTAAAATCCATCTGTCGACAAAATCTGCAATCACTTAGTTGCTAACCCAATAGCATCATATATTTTTAACTTCACAGTGTTGTACCTGATGTCAAGACGAGTTCAATGATGTGGTGCACTATAATCGTCAAATGACCTTGGACTCATTAATTAATATAGTTTGACTACTCTGTTTGATCAACGGAAATTTAATTTCTTCAGCCATTAGGTCTCGCAACACGTATACCGTTAACGGAAGGTGATCTCTAAGCGCACACAAACAAGATTATCAACAAACTACAGATATACATACCGAGTGAGTTATGGACATTGAATTACAGCGAGTGTATCAATTTATTGATAAACGTTTAGCGATACGTTACTCAAACGAGCAAAGGACCGATCTTATTTCCATTTATTACGAAAGTCGTCAATGTCGTGATCAACCGATTGCACCAGAGAACATGCAAGAAAGAATAATTAGATCTTGTAGATCACTTCCAACAGGATGAATTGAACGTACAATTGACTGCCTTGTAAAATGTTTAAATGTTTGTGTTGCTGCTCAAGGTTATTATTTCGAACATTTAATTTAGTTAAATTAAAATGACTACGCATTTTGAAGTTATTGTTTTATCGTAAATGTTCTAGTTCAAGGTCATTTGTAGGTCATAGTGTACCACATCATTGAATTCGTCTTGAAAATAATGCAGGAGAATCAAGTACATAATATGAAAAATAGAATCAGTATAAAATTACAGCAGTACCTTTATTTTTAAAACATATTAATGATTTTATGTGTGCAATGAATGCTTATATTAATTAATTAATTTTTATTTGTTACTATTAAACTTTTATGTATTAAAAAAATTCTTTTAACAAAAAATGTATATTAATGTTAAATTTTTCTAAAGACTCTTTTATAATATTTAAAATTTATTTTTATTTACAAATACTAAATTTTTATAAAATGTAGATTGAAAAATTAAATGACTGAAATTATAGATAAAAAATTTAATCAATATGGAATTATAGAGAAAAAAGTAAATTGGTACCGACAATTTACAATATTTGAAAATTTTGAGACCAAATTTCGAAAATTAATAAGGTAGGTTGCAAAAAATTGTCCAACTTTGCATGCTTTTGTGAATTTTGAAAAATGTTGACTATAGAAATTTGACTGAAAAAGATGTGAGTCTGAATTATTTGATAAATAAATATTTATATATATATATATATAAATACTTACATCTATAATATCATAAAGTTATAATATATTAATTACTTCATTATATACTATTCCTTAGATCCGCTATTATTTAATTTAATTAAAAATGACATATGTATGACATACGTGTTTAAAGAATAATTAAAGTAGATATGCTCATAGTATTCCAGTTGAAGATATTTATCACTTTATTTTATAATTTGAATGTCCATTGTTTAATCTAAAATGTTGAAGTGATAAAACTAACCAAATTTCGAACGTCGATTTCGAAATGTAATCCACCGCTAAATGCGATTACGAAGATATGCTGAATTATTATATTTTTAATAATAGGCTATGTTAAAATGAAATGTCGAATTAAAGCTTACTGACTCTTAACATGCAGTGCAGTGAATAATAATAAACTCAAAGTGACTATCACATTTTTACTAATATTTAAACAAATACTTAACAAAGTATTGTATTTACATGTCCTTATATTATACTCAATTATGTGACAACAATATAATGGAAGAATTCCCGAAAAAAGTGAGGGTTCTTGCCCAGATTGGAGAACTTTACAAGACTCATTTTGTTAAGTTCTTTCATCTTTGTATAAACATATTCGGTGAGTTCAGATAAGGTAAATAAATCACTAGTAGGAATCTGTTATACTATGCGTTTACTATTTTGATGGTAAATTTTCTATCATGTTACGATACTGAGTTATGTATGATTATTAGTGTTACCGACTCTTACTGTTATGGCAGCGCTCTTACTTCCTGCTCTCACCAACAGAGGGACAATAGGACGACTTTCTCGCTAGTACTCTAATAGTCTCTATCCGCCTTCCGATATCCTAATCTCACTAACGGGCCCTCTAGTGGACCCAGGATACAACTCCCCCCTACTTCCTGTTCTCCTTTTCTCTCTCTCTCTCCCTCTCTCTCTCTCTTTCACCATCACACCTATTTTCAGTAGCCGCCAAACTGTTTTCAACCGCCTTCCGATATCCCAGCATCCAAGGTAGGATCTGCTAGGTAGCCTTACCGACTAGTCCACTAGGAGACCCATGGACGCTCCCTTCCTTTTTTACCCCTACACTATCTTTTCAGCCATCGCCACACTATTTTATACTATTACTAACTTACTTCTTATAACTTTTAGCTTATACTCCTTCTAACTTATACTTATTTATTATTTTATACGGTTACTGACTTATTTCTATGAAAAATGGTGGGGTACACATATTGTTTCTTACTTGAGTGATGGGGGTTTTAGAATTGTAAAGGCTAGTACGGTTAGATCTAGTTAACATATAAATGTATACTTTCCTGTGAAGTATTCAACGAAGCTTCACAAAGTCATTCTCTACTAAACGTACTAAGTTATGAATGCGAAAAGTTAAGAATTTAGAAAATATATTAAATTTAAGACATTTATGTTCACATTACAAACTATTATTAGTTGATAAACATGAAAATCTGATTAATATGATCTAGAGAATTCAACAAAATTACAGTAGAAATATCTCCTAAATTATTAATATTTTGCCATACGTAGATTAATATTGTTCTTATAGAGAATAAGAAGATGCATCGAATAGTACATAGAATATATATATATATAAAATATTTTAAAAAATAAAGGTGACTGTTATGTGTCTTGACAAGGCTCAGCAGTGTGAATAAGCTACAGTTTGTGTAGAGGTTTGGTAATTAACTATGGAATATTGATCAATTTCTGCTTAAACTCTACAAATTCTTACATTTTTCAACGCGTGTCGTGTGTTTCTGCGTCAATCAATTTTGGTGAAATTTTTAGCATGCGTATAACTAACACAGGTATACAAAACGCGTATTTTAAATTTTCATTACGAGTTGAAATAAAAATGTTTTAAAAAATGTCTTTTCTACTTTTTCATGTAGTTTCTACCAATTAGAATTATTTCGAAATTATTTTTACATATCATTTGTTAAATCAATGCTTTCAATTGCTTCAGAAAAGTCAAGTCCTCTGGTCCAATTTGTAAAAAGTTATTTAAATTTAAACAATGTCCGAAACTTTCATGAGTCATTGTAAATTTTTTTAGACACTTATTATAATGCTGAATGGTTACGAGGGAAGTACCGAAACGGTTTTTTTGAAGCACAAAGGGTGGTTGAGTTTATAAGTGTTTACAATTATATTCTCCCCTTTCTTTGACATTAAACTAATAACTTAAGTTTAAAGTATACACAGAAATTTCCTTCTACGCATAAATTTTTACTTTTGGACACTAAACACAGGCAAACAGTACCTGATGGTTCGTGGAAGTATTGACTAAAAAAAGTACTTGAGTTTATAATTATTCACATTACTGTGTACGTAATAACTGTAGTATCTCTTAACGTACAATGATATTCTTCTGCATCACAAGGGACGACCGTAACGGTAACGTAAAGCGCCACTTCTGCCATAACGCGCATTGTGAAACTGTGTTTCGTTTCCATTTCGAAAAGGAAATACATTCTGCAAATTCCACCAACACAATACATAGGTTATTTACTATATGCGTGTAAGTTGATTTTCTATTACATATTTCAATTTAATATCATCGGATATTAATTAATTTTAAACTTGTTTCTGTACTAGTAATGTAATCTACCTTTTTTTAAAAATAAGATTAATAAAACCGTAGAGAAACTAAATTACAGTGGCCCGCATTAATATTCGGTCACCATGATACTCGAGAAGTTTTTGCTGTATATCTCCACTGTTAATGTACTTAAAGAATTCGTCGTTTTGTAATGATAAAAAATATTTTAAATACTAGAAACATAGTTTTTATTTATTTAATTTGTACGCTTTTCGCGTTGATCAATGTTAAACAAAATAATGCTGAATTTTAACATCGCAAAAATATTCGGACATTCCATACGCTTCGGTGGCAATATTTGTAAACATAAGATGTAAGCACTATCTGGTAAAGTTAGTTTCATGTCGAACTTCGTTCGTATCGTACGCATTAGTTGTGAAAATGCCACGTAAAGTTAAAAATACAACGTTTGATGTACGTCAACTTATGATTTATTATCGCGAGAAAGGGAAATTATACCGAGAAATCGGTAAATTATTACAATTGAGTAAGAATACTGTTGTGGACATCATACGAAGATATAATCTTAAGGATAGAATCGAATCTATTCCTCGGTGTGGTCATCCAAAACTACTTGACGTTCGGGACAAACATAATATGATTAGAAAGTGGAAGAAGATCTTACAAGGGAACATATTCAGATGCGAAAATCCGATTTTGATGAAACTTATGGGAGCTTATAGTTCTTTGAAAAATATTTGACACGTATTGTTTTTATCGGCAGCCATCCACTTTAAAGGGGTGAAAACAGCCCTCAATGTTGGGGGTCAAAACCATATTTTTTGAGATATCTCAGAAACCAGAGGTCGAAAATACTTGAAATTTTTTTTTAATTGTGTTTTTCAATGGGAAATGTAGTCGCGCAAGAAAATTTTAACAAAAATTTTTATTTAAACAATATATTAATATTTTGATTTTTTTTGCAGTTTCTCTTATTTATTGTTAGTTCATTTTAATGTAAACATGGGTGTGTGATCTTTGATCCAAAATAAGGGATACATGTTTCAGGATTTTCTTTTTTTTTTTGCCATTTAACAATAATTATGCATAATGGAAGATAGTCTTGCACTTGGCGTGCGTAGGCAGGAATCCTGGCTTGTTTTATCGAAATATAAGCTTTTAGTATAAACGTGTACAGTATTTTAAACAATACCGACATTAATCGACATTTTTTGAAAATATCTCGAGATCTAATAATTTTTTGCCATGGTACCCTAATCATTTTTTACGTAGAATGAACAGAAGAATCGATCTGTGTAAAAAAATATATCCATTTCTATTTAAAGAAATGATGCAATTGTTAATTGCACATGCACTGCTGCTTCTAAAAAAAATTAAAGGCCTACAGATATAGTGCCCTTCGAATCATTTATTTTTCTACTTTGGCATTTTTTCGTAAATACAATAATAACGGAGTTATGACTTGACATAATTGCGTGGACCACCCTGTATACTAAGTCTGTAAATATAAAATCGGAATTTGCCAGTGTCATTGACACTATTTTCATATTTTGACATCTAATAGAGATTTTCAACTTGCAACATCTTTCATATAACAACATAGTTTTTAACAGCGTTGAACATGTCGATTTTGTGCTTGGAAACTACGATTTGTGGACAGTATTGATTTTCTGTTACCATTTGAAGAAAATTGTTACAGAATCGCTTTAAATGCTTCTTGAAACTTACAGCGAGCATGCTCTTGGTAAATCAGAGTGCTTCGAGTGGTTTGAAAGATTCAAAAGTAGCGATTTTGACATAAGGAACGAAGAACGTGCAAGACCACAAAGGTTTG
>CM052084.1:2673290-2690376 GCA_028453745.1 Agapostemon virescens
TAGAAGAAAATTGCCAAATGAATACCGATTACCTATAGCAACCCCTCGTTAATTAAATCAATAATTAATTTATTAGGAGCAACATCTAACGATAAACATCTCGACTACAATCTGCTTTCTCCGTAATGATTTTTTCACAGCGATGTATTGTTTCGTGCTCTTCTAATTGAATTTTAACCTTCTATGAGCCGAAATCTTTTCTTAAATATAAAAAAAATGTATGCAACGGAAAATCAACAATTACAAACCTATATATGCAGATTAAAAGAAATTTACCAGTTTAAACAATTTTATTATAATTTGTAAATTTGTAACTTTGCAGTAACAACGGCTTGCGATGTTTGCACTTCTGTGCATAAAAGCTTAAGCGTGAAAGCTTTTGGAACATTTTGTTTTTGGAGCCTCTTTGTCGGATCACACTGCAGTGCATATGTATTGATATAGTCGACTATATCACTTACAATTTTATTGTCAAATAGTTTTCGAAAATGGGTCACAAGAGAGTAGGGTCCTTCAGAGTCTTCAGGGCAATCTCCTTTCCAAGGGCGATGACATGTATAATTCGTCTAGAATACTGATTGCTAAACAACTTTTTGTGGTCCTGAATTTTCCTTATCCAATGATGATTCGGTACTAACTTCATCGTCGCTGTCAAATCTTCCACAAAGTCAAAGTAATTTATTTAATGGAGCAACAATTGAAAAATTACAATGTACCAGACACAATTACTCGTCAACCTTCTTGTATTCTCCAGATCCCGACTAAATTTAGTGCAACGAATATGTTAACGTGCAAATTTATTTTAAAAAATGAACAAATAATTCTGTCACCCATAAATGGGTGATGTGGCAGTCAAAGTGTTAATATGTGCATTGCCGCAACTCTTATTGCCCACCCTGCTCGCGTAGAATATTATAAGGTTACGTTAAGCTGTTGGTCCGAAAATACAATCTACTAGATTCATATTATACAACAACAGACCTAAAGAGAAACATTTTATCAAATATTCAATCTAGCTGTTTTTATTCTTAGGCTGTCTAGAATTGTCTAGACATCGTGTTTAGGTCTGTGCTGCGATCAAATGATACTCTGTCATATTTGAGATATTTATGGACTTGCTGAGCCTTAAGAATTAGTTACAAATTTGGGCACAACTAAAAGTTAAGTATTTTGTTTCGAAACGGGAAACAGACCAGACGTATTCCACTCCGTGATAACCGACGAATCCTGAACTTTGTACTTCGAACATCGCGAGAACACTTTGAACTGTGTATCTGTGCACATCGTGTGAACTTTAAATTGTGTATCTGTGCACATCGTGAGAACTTTGAACTTTAGGTTAGTACATATGAACTTATACTTAAAATTTTAGAACAATAGATACAATTTTGCAAACATAAAACGTATTAAATCCACTGTCGTAAACTAAAATTATTGCCTTGAACCAGCGGTGATTCTGACGAAACAAACGCTCGAAACATAGACTGAGAATTTATTTGTACACCTAATACACCTAGTACACCTATAACATTATGGTTCAAAACAGTTATTTTTTTAGTGGCATTTATACATGTTCCTATACAGAATTAAAAGCAATAAATAGTGGTTCGTTGAAAAATCGTTTTGTTTTCACTGCTTGAGACTTAATGGGTTAATAAGCGTCCCGACTTTTCTCCACGTCCCACGTGTTACTTTTCGAGGAGTCAACATCGAACGGCCTTTCTGATAATAAACTCCACTATCGAAGTTTTGACGATGCGGAACGCCATGGTCGGAAATTACCACGGAAATGTCTTTCAGCTTGCGCTCGATGCTACTGTTGCCATGACGAACGCGCCATTCATTTCCGGAAGCGTGTGCCCATTTTTTATTCCTGGCAAAAATAAGGCGGATCGCATGTTGCCGATGTTATACGGCTCTTCATCTTATTCTCGGAATCTGTTCTAAAACCTGAACCACTTACACGCCGAGTACACATTCAGCAAAATGATATACAGTGGCCGGCGTAAAGAATTGGACGCCATGATACTCAAGAACTTCTTGCTGTATATCTCCACTGTTAATAAACTTAAAGAATTCATCGTTTTCTAATGATAAAAAACACTTATTTTAAATGCTAGAAACATAGCTTTCATTTATTTAATTTGTACAATTTTTGCGTTAATCAATGTTAGACAAAATAATGCTCAATTTTAATCCTTTGCACTCGAAGCGATTCCTTGCTAAAATCGAAACAATATTTTTACCTATAATAACTCCATTCTACATACTTTATTTCCTTTCGTGCATATGAAATTAATTATTATTACTCGTACTTAGGACACTAAAATTTGTATCGATTTCTTAATTTCAAATCTAGCGATATAAAACTTGTTTAAATAATAGTATGACAATTTTTCGTGGCGCCACAGAGTCGCCACTCGAGTGCAAAGGGTTAACATCGCAAAAATATTCGGACATTCCATACGCTTCGCAATTTGACCGTCCTGTTAAGGGGGGAATACACTTTAGAGCGCCTAAAAAATAGTGATTTTTAGGAATTTTTTTCTCAATAACTACAAAGCGAATCATTCTCAAACTTTCATGATATTATGTTCTATATTTAAACAATACAAAAAATCTTCTATTTTAATGATTAATGTATTTTTTTTCGTAATATTTATAAATCTTCGCAGCTCCGCGCCACGCGCATCGTCAGTTTGTGTATATCCTAGAGCCTCTAATTTTCATCTGAAACAGGAAACCAAAATTTTTTTGAATCCTTATAAAATTATCTATGATGAACTAAAAAGATTCCAACAAAAAGTACAAAAATTTTGAGCTTTATTGAAAAAGTTACGATTTTTCGCTAGAAATTTCGACTTTATAATGTAAATTGAAAGGAAAAAATGCAACTATTTAGAAATTTTTTTAGTTCATCGACGAAATTTTATCATTACCTAACGAAAAAGCGCCTTAGGAGCTCAATTGGTCCAATAGATCGTTCTGTATCGTGTACACAAGATTTAGAAATATGATATTGAGAAAAACGCGTTTAAAGTTTTTCGACTGTTAGAGTAGTAGTTATTGAACACGTACTTCTGGAGGAAACTAATTCGCTATACCAGAGCCATATAGTAAGCCTTCTGCGGCTTAAAAAAATTCATTTTGCTCCATTTGGTGCATCCTATGAGAGATTCGTGCCTCTTTTATGCTGCTTTGTCTGCGGCGTTCCTGTCTCGTTATGCGCTGCGAGTCGTACGTATCGGCAAAGAATTTGCATTATTGCCCGATATTAATATTTAATACATTCATTATTTTTAATATAGCTGAGTAGCCCTCGTTAAAAATGCTAGTCGCAATAAAGGCGGAGGTTTCGATCATTTTTGCTCCGGAATTTAGATGCTTTGGATTTAGGCGGCAAACCGTTGAATTGAAACTTTCATTGCAATTCTGTGTGTGTCCACCTAAACACCTGGTTAATAAATTCTCCTTTGAAAGTTCTTCATATATCGGTTTTAAATGTTTAAGGACATTTGGGTGAAATAGACTAGGATGATTAAAATTATCTAATTCACCTTTCGCTTCAGCTTTGCGCCACTTGCACCTGACGCTTACCTGTTCGGCTAGCTGTATCTCCCAAAATACATAAAATTTTGCTCCGTAACTTTATACACGTATTCTAGACACATACTGGAATCAATTTCAAACAAAAAAAATCGAAAATTTTCATCGTATAAAGTGTATTTCCCCCTTAAGTCAGGTACGGTGTTCGGTGGTAATGTTTGTAAACATAAAATGTAAGCACTATCTAGTAAAGTTAGTTTCATTTCGAACTTTGTTCGTATCATACGTATTAGTTATGAAAATGCCACGTCAAGGTAAAAATACATCGTTCGATGTACGTCAACTTGTTTATACTGAGAAATTGGTACATTATTACAATTGAGTAAGAGTACTGTAGCGGACATTATACAAAGATATAATCTTGAGGATAGAATTGAATATATTTCTCAGTGTGGTCGTGCAAAACTACTTGACGTTCGTGACAAACGTAATATGATTAGAAAAGTGAAAAAAGATCCCAGTTTAAGTGCCCCGAAATTGTCTGCAGAATTATTTGAAGAAACCGGAAAGAAAGTTCATTCTGATACAATCCGTCTAATGCTTCATGAAAGTGGATACCATGACAGAATTACACGAAAAAAGCATATATTAACGATGCGAATCGAAAGAAAACATTACTATTCGCTAAGGAATACATTTCTGAAGAAGAAGCATCGTGGAAAGATGCCATTTTTGCAGATGAAAGTAAATACAATATTTTTCGTTCCGATAGAAACAAACTTATATGGCGTAAAGTCAATGATGAGCTTCATACTAAAAATCTCTGACCCACCCTGAAATAAGGCGGAAGAAGTGTAATTGTTTGAGGTTATATCTCAGCTGTTGGAATGGGTGAATTAGTTTTCACCAATGGAATTCTGGACAAGAATAAATATTTACATATATTGAAACGAAATTTAGTAAAAAGTGTCACTAATATGAACATTCACCACAGTTTTAAATTTTATCAAAATAATGATCCGTAATGCAAATCACGTGTAGTTCAAGAATACTTATTGTATAATTGTCCAAAAGTATTGTAACCTCCTCCACAGTCACCGGATTTACATCCAATCGAAAATTTATGCGATTATTTAGACCGTCGGATCAGAATATCACCGATAAGGTCGAAGGACGAATTAAAATTACGATTGTGTGTCGAATGGTCACGTATTCCACTAGAATATTTAAATAAAGTTATTTCTACTGTATCCAAACTATTGAGCCATGTAATTAAATAGCAGGTTAGTTTAAGAAAGTACTAAAATCGATATCCTTTTGTTAAAATATATGTACATTTTTAATTACAAAATTATAATTCGCGAAATGTCCGAATATTTTTGCAATGTCAAAATTGAGCATTATTTTGTTGAACATTGATTAATGCGAAAAGTGTACAAATTAAATAAATAAAAACTACGTTTCTAGCATTTAAAATAACTGTTCTTTATCAGTACAAAACGACGAATTCTTTAATTCCTTAACAATTGGGATATACAACAAGAACTTCTCAAGTACACATTGAGCTGAAAACAAAATATCGAATATCGACTTGCGCAGACGCGACATTACTTTCCGGTCTATTTAATATTGGTACTTGTAAATCAGGTTCAACTTTGCAGATCAACCTTATGCAGTATTATAGATGTTACTATGACATATTCAATAGTTAGGCTTTTTCACATTTGTCATATTTAGTTTCGAATTCCAGAAAGCCATTTCCGATAAAAGCGTATCGTACGTAATAATCTTATCGTTAGCTCCTCGCAATAAATTTTGGAACATTCGTAACAGTCGTTATGATTCACAGAAAACTTTTTAAAGTTTAGAAAGTTTACTTTTAAAGATTAAAATCATTCTACAAAGAAACTGCAAGCAAAAGCAACGAATAAAAGATACGAAAGGATTGCTTGCAGTATTATTGTCACGTGGAAATGTTGATACAGAAAACGATGCAATAATATTTGACATTCGATTGTAGAAAGTCGACATGAAAATCCGGCAGAATTGGACGAATTAACTGGCGTGTAAAACCACGTGGTACGTGGCAGGAACACGATAAATACTCACGATTCATGAATAGCGACGAGCATTTAATGAATCCCTGACGTGATTCTCGTTTAGATAAAGCCCAAGGTAAGCCCCCGTCGGAGAGAGAGACGATTGGTTAAACCTGCTAGCTTAGAACGAAAGGGAACTTTCATTATCATCGTTTAACGATTTATTGCTACATTCCGCGACAAAAATATCTAACATTAATAGAAGAAAATTGCCAAACGAGTACCGATTACCTATACCAACCCCTCGTTCATTAAATCAATAATTAATTTATTAGGAGCAACATCCAACGATAAATATCTCGACTACAATCTGCTTTCTCCGTAATGATTTTTTCACAGCGATATATTGTTTCGTGCTATTCTAATTGAATTTTAACCTTCTATGAGCCGAATTCTTTTCTTAACACTTTGACTGCCATGTCATCCGTATATGGGTGATAGCATTATCACTCCATATTTAAAAATAAATGTGTACGTTAATATATTCGTTGTATTCAATTTAGTTGATATCTAAAGAATACAAGAAGGTCGATAGATAACTATATGTCATACATTGAAAGTTTTCAATCGTTGCTTCATTAAATAAATTTGTTTGATTTTATGGAATTTTTGAGGTTGTCGGTTGAGCAGTTAATGCGTTAAATATAAAAAAATGTACGCAACGAAAAATCAACAACAACATTCCGCGACAAACATATCTAACATTAATAGAAGAAAATTGTCAAATAAATACCGATTACCTATACCAACTCCTAGTTAATTAAATCAATAATTAATTTATTAGGAGCAACATCTAATGATAAATATCTCGACTACAATCTGCTTTCTCCGTAACGATTTTTTCACAGCGATTTATTGTTTCGTGCTATTCTAATTGAATTTTAACCTTCTATGAGTCGAATTCTTTTCTTAAATATAAAAAAATGTATGCAACGGAAAATCAACAATTACAAACCTATGTATGCAGATTAAAAGAAATTTACCAGTTGAAACAATTTTATTATAATTTGTAATTTTGTAACGTTGCAGTAACAACGCCTTGCGATGTTTGCACTTCTGTGCATAAAAGCTTAAGCGTGAAAGCTTTTGGAACATTTTGTTTTTGGAGCCTCTTTGTCGGATCACACTGCAATGAATATGTATTGATATAGTCGACTATATCACTTACAATTTTATCGTCAAATAGTTTTCGAAAATGGGTCACAGGAGAGTAGGGTCCTTCGGAGTCTTCAGGGCAATCTCCTTTCTAAGGACGATGACAACTATTATTCGTCTGGGATACTGATTTGTAAACAATTTTTTGTGGTCTTAAATTTTTCTTATCGGATAATGATTCGGTACTAAATTCATCGTCACTGTTAATAATATTTATGCATCGTCAGGTAAATACTATTGGATGATCTTCATCGGACTCAGAAATTAATACAAAATCTTCGGATCCATTACCGCTAATGCGCTTACTTCTAATGCCTCTATTACGTTCATGTGATTATGTATCCATAATTTGGGTATAGGATATATAACTCTGAAAATAGAAGAAAGCACAAGAATTATCCTAAATATATCAAAATCTATCATAGCAGCCTAATGTAACCTGAAAGTTACAGTGTCATAGACAAATAGTAACAAAATGATTATTGAAATTATAAACAATTATTGGTACACATATATACATACATACATATGTTAGTATATTCTGATTTATTCTAGTATATTTTGGTACATTCTAATATAATCTCATATTATCAGGTATATTACGGTGTATTCTAGTACATTCTAATCAATTCTTGTATGTTTTTCTGAATTGTAGTATAATCTTTTATATTCTGATATGTTATGTTATATGTTCGTATATTCTGTTGTATTCCAGTATATTCTAGGATAATCTAGTGAATTTTTGTATATTCTGGAATATTATGGTGCATTCTAGTACACTCTAGTCAATTCTTGTATATCCTGGTGCATTTTGTTAAATTAGTGTATATCCTGGCCCATTTTATTATGTTCTTGTATATTATGATCTGTTATGTCATATGTTGGTATATCCTGCTTTATTCTAGTATATTCTGGTACATTGCAGTATAATCTCATATTATCAGGTATACATATTATGGTGTATTCTAGTACATTCTAGTAAATTCTTGTATGTTCTGGTGCATTGTAGTATATTCTTATATATCCTGGTGGGTTATGTCATATGTTGGTATATTCTGATTTATTCTAGTATATTCTGGTACATTCTAGTATAATCTTATAATATCAGGTATATTGCGTGTGTATTCTAGTACAATCTAGTCAATTCTTGTATATCCTGGTGCATTTTATTAAATTATTGTATATCCCGGTCCATTCTATTATGTTCTTGTATATCCTGGTGCATTCTGTTAAATTAGTGTATATCCTGACCCATTTTATTATGTTCTTGTATATTATGATCTGTTATGTCATATGTTGGTATATTCTGCTTTATTCTAGTATATTTGTTTGTAGTTTCAATAATCTTGATATGCATATCCAAAGCTATTATGTACGCTTGGTTTGGTTTAATAGATAGATTATAATAGAATACATAGAAGCACAAATAATGTAAATTGCACAAGATGGTTCCGTTGGTTTCTACCTGCAAACAACTTGCAAGGCATTTACTTCGATATTTTAGGTTGACGGTGCTGCCAACCATTATCAATATTATTATTTGTTACCTCGGAAACATTATATAATTTAGACGTATTCGTTATCTTATAAAAAGCTAAAATCATTTCGTAAAATGTCGATATATTAACATGTGACTTGAAAGTTACACGGCCCCAGAAAGGGTTGAACAACGATAAGTTTCCCTTGACGGTCATCAACCGGATTCCGCTCGATGCTTTCTGAACATTTATTTGTTACACTCACACAATCTTTCATTCACACTCATCTCATTATCGTAACATTCATCCACGATCGTCCACGCTCTCTCTCTCTCTCTCTCTCTCTCTCTCTCTCTCTCTCTCTCGCTCACTCGCTCACTCTTACTCCCCTCCTCTGTCTGTCTCTGACTTTGCATTACCAAATGTGCACTCTGACGAGCCTCAGCCGCTCCTTGAACAGAGTCTGGTAGCCGACAAGGAGAAGGGAGGATTAGGGTCAGGATTAGGAGCTTCTTTTCATTTAGACAGTTGAGGGCACGGCATGATATATTGTTTGCACGTTTTTATCGAATGTGAGATACAATCTCGGTTCTGAGGAACGGAAACCGATAGAAGTTAGAACCGATGTACCTTATAACGAATGTCAAACTTTTTCAGTTCTCCATAAATGTTTCACACTAAACCAACCACAGCGGGTCAAATGAAGCTCTAAAATGTTCATGTTGCAATTATTAAACTTATCAAATTGCCTTCGTAAGAATCGATTCAATAGATCTCTTTATTTAATTGTATTTTGTAATGAAAATTGCAAATGATCTTGGCGGTGTCCGAAAGTGTGGAGTGGGAGGAGAGAAAAGGAAAGGAGCGTTTCATTTTGGGCCTGTTGGAGGACTCGTCGGTAAGGCTATCTAGCAGGCTCTGCCTTAGACGCTGGAATATCGGAAGGCGGTTAACACTAGAACTATCAAACCAGTCAAGATGACTGGTCCCCAATTTTTTCGTTCGCAATTATTGAAGTTATAAAAATGTTTTCATTAGAAATTTTCGGATGTACTTCTTTAATGGCGTAAATCTTACAGTAATTACTGTACGAAGTTTTAATAAATGCAGTCTTGTTATTATTACAAATCAATGTATATCGTTGGATTTATTGTTCGGTAGTTCTAGTGTTAAGGACGGTACATATAGGGTGGTCCATGCAACGTGTGCACCGTTATAACTTCCAAAATATGCATTGCACGAAAGAATATTATATTCACAAGTTACATAGTTTAAGAGGGTACATCATGTAGTACATTGATTATTTTTATAGGTAGAGGCGTTTCGGAGATTTGAAGGTCAACTTTGTTGTTTTTAAACAGAATTCTATATTTTTTATACCAAGATATAGTAAAGTATTGAATTGTAAGCAAAAAAGGATTGACCATTATTAGCCCTAAACCTAATAGCTAACGAGTAATTTCACGTTAGCTACCACGTAAACATCGCTGTCCTGCGGAAATCTATGATATAAGGTTGAATCTCCAACTTGATATTACGTGAAGAAAATTTTCAAGTAATAACGTAAAATTACTATTTAGCTATTAGGTTTAGGGCTAATAATGGTCAATACTTTTTTACTTACAATTCGATACTCTACCATATTTTCGTATAAAAAATATATCATTCTGTTCAGAAAATCAAAGTTGACCTTCAAATCTCAAAAAGGCCTCCACCTATAAAAGAAACTAATGCACTACATAGTGTTCCCTGTTAAACCATGTAACTTTTGTATATAATATTCTTTCGTGCAACGCATATTTTGGAAGTTATAACGGTGCTCACGTTACGTGGACCACTCTGTATATGAATCAAAGGTGGATCAAATACTAACGGGAAAGTCGTTCTATTGTCCATCTGTTGGCAAACGCAGGAGATAGAACCGCCACAATCTGAATAAATTAAATTTTAACATTTTTATAAGATAATATGTATCAGTCGATTTTAATGCTCGGTATTTCAATCTATACTAGTTTGAAACCGTTATTTTCCGAACCTTTCCAATCCCGAATTTAAAGTATGAGATCAATTACACAAGTCACTGATTGCAACTGTTCTACCTTGAAACGGAATTTTCATTCTTCTTTCACCTGATATTCTTCGACACAATTTTGTTTCTCTTTCAAGCTGGAAATATTTTAATTTTCAAAGCATCCCTTCTGGCCCAGCGAGACTATGCCTCTGCGCCTTCAACGAGCGGTATGCACATAATTAAAAGTCCCGTCCGTTAGGTGTACAAGTTCTCAGAAAAGTTACAGTCCCTCTTTTTCTGCAATAAAGTAATCAGTGCATTTTTACGCAACAGTGTCTCGCACACTTTGTTGGTGCCATATTTCGGTTTATGGTACACCTACTAGTTCGCATCACTTCGATCACTGGCTCAGGATTTCTTGTTACCTGCGTCACTGCGCGTTACATATCTAGCTTATTTCTCTTTTTATCGTCCCATTAGCCAATCAGCTTCTAGTTTTCCGTTGTCGATTAATATAAAAACTAAAAATCACTCGCGCTTTTCTTAATCCTTCCAGTCGCTTAGTATTCATAACCATCCACTTTGAAGGGATGAAAACAGCCCTCAAATTTGGGGTATTTTTGAAAGAATTTGAATCTTTTTTTTAAATTGTATGTTTTTCAATGGGAAATGTAGTCGCGCAAGAAAATTTTAACAAAAGTTTTTTGTTTAAACAATAAAGCTATAAGTTCCCATAAGTTTCATCAAAATTGGATTTTCGTATCTGAATATGTTCTCTTGTTAATACATGTCTCAGTCTTCTGAGTCTTCGTCGTGGTAGTGCCAAACGAGTCACAGTGATTCTAATTACTCGTTGCCAAGCAGTCTTTCAATCTTAGAATTCAGTTTAACATAACTTAAAATTCATTCTTCAAGATTAAGACACGCAATACAATAAAGGTTAATTCAAGTGATCAATCCAACCATTTATGGTCACCGTGATTCTAACCATTCTTAGAAATTGATAAGCAGTCTTTCAACTGTAGACCATCGAACATAGTCCATTATAGCTTCAAATCCAGTCTTCAAGGTGTAGACATGCAAAAGGACGAGTTTCAATGCAACCACTCATGGTCACAGTGATCCTAATCATTTTTAGTTGTTGACAAGTATTCTTTCAACCTTAGACCATCGACTTTAGTCCATTATCACTTCAAACTCAGTCATCAAGGTTAAATCAGGCAAAAAGAACAAGTTTCAATTCAACTATTTATGGTCACTATGATTGTGACCAATGTTAGACATTAACAAGTATTGTTCCAATCTTAGACTATCGAGTTTAGTCTATCACAGTTTCAAACTCAATCTTTAATGATAAGATGCGCAATACAACAAAGTTCAATTAACCGTTTGAATCCCAGGGGGTATTGAAAAAACACTGTCGAAGAATCCCAAATAGCGCAACCGCGCTTTCTCTAAATGAGTACGAAAAGACACAAGCAGCGCGATGGCGCTTGTTTTATTTTATGTCGAGAAATACCAAGCGGTGCGATAGCGCTTTGTTGTAATGTATCATTGCATTATTATAGTACTATTCTACCTATTGCAAAATGTACTATTTACATTAATAGGAGCTGTGTGATGTACTTGAGTCAGTAAATCTGAGCGCGCGACTTCGACAATCGGTAGTGCACTGTCGGTTGTTCAAAATGCTCGAAATGTGCTGGGTTTTCTCGACATAAAATCTCAACAACGCGATCGCGCTGGTTGGGACTCATACGGTTAAGTTCAAACTATGTATACTAATCAACTGTAAATATTCTTATAGTTTAACAATGTACAATTTATTTGAGAATATTTGTAAGATTATTCAAGAAAAATAGCAGTTTATCTTCAATCAGACGAACATCGATACCTATCAATTCTGTCGCTTAGCGTAATCGGATTTATGACCCGAGAGTTTTTAGAATCGCGGAATATAGGTGTCGGGTATTCACGCGAGTTGAACTGTCCAATGAGTCGAGTTAATAGAGATAAACATAAGAGAAGTAAATTTAGCGTTACATCTATTTAAAACTACACTGCCACGAGGTATCTACTGAAAGTTATACGATATCATAGTAAATCTAATAGAGATCTAACCTAGATTTTACCTGAACCTAACCCAGATTAACTCAGGGTTAGTAATTCACGATAACATAAATGTCCAAGATAGGCTTGGATGAGATTTAGGTGAGATCTGCATCAGATTTCAAACCTCATTTAATCTCATAACTGAAATACCTAACAAGTAATTATTTTTTGTAATGTCAGAAAAAGTAATCTGAGTATTTAAAAAGAAGGAAATATAAAATAATCAAATTGTACTCGTTAGGTGCATCTCTCAAACTGTTACATAATTCACTAAACAAATGCAACCAATAGATACCGAGTTACATTAGATATGTGCCCATAATTATGAAAGTGGTCTAAGTCATATATTTCTTGTTTCGAGATATTTAATGAATTGCATTGCAATAAATTAAAAAATATTTTTATATTATGTAACATTTTAATTTAGAATTTTATTAGTCTTGATTAATTCGAATCTTATTGTGAATATGTAATTTTGTGTGAATTTTATGCAAAAATGTTTTTATAGTTTGAATTGACTTAGACCATTTTCAAAATTAACTGAATGACCTATAAATAACTTAACCCTTTGCACTCGAATGGTGACTCTGATGCACCACTAAAAATAGCCCGAGCACTGTTTAAAATAATTTTTACATCATTATGCTTGTGTCAAAGAAATTCGTAAGAATTGAATTGTTGCAAGGACAAGTAATAGTAAAAGAACTTCATTTGTATAAGATGAAATACATCGTGTAGAATGAAAATATTCTAGGTCAGAAAAAATGCCTTGGGTTTGGAGTTAAAACAGCTTCGAGTGCAAAGGGTTACATCAATTAAAAAACTACAAGTTTTATTACAAACAATAATTTTAATGAAATCAGTCCTGAACATTTATTAATTATTTTTAAAAAGTAATTCATTTTTATCATTTTAGGCTTTTATCATTATGAGTTTTTAAGACTCTTAAAATGTTCCTGAAAAACTGGAGGGATGTATGGTCGCAAACACATAATATCTTTATGTTTTTCTTCCATTATTGGTGTATTGGTGGTGTTTAATGGAAATAATTTAATATTTCCGTATATTTTTGTTCTCCTTCTTTTAGGTGAAAGATCCAAAACGTGGAATTTAAAATCATCTAAAAATGTTTTATAGAAAATCTTATAAGTTTCATTTTTCAAGAATCTCATCCCTTGAATTTGCAGCCAAGAGACAGATTCGCTCGCGGTATTTTTTACTCTTTCTGTCGTTGACTCTTCTAGTGGTTTCGTTGAAATAAAATCCGGTTGCGACATTTGTTTTACCGAAAATGTATTTCTTCTTCTACACTTTTCTATCAATTCATAATAATTCCAATAATTAGTTCGGAATTGCCCAACTTAATTAATGCACTTTCAAAATAGAATTATGCGAATTCCATATATTGTTAAGTAGACCGGAAAGTATTGTCGTTTCTATTATTGTTTGATTGTCATTTGTCGGATTATTGTGTAGTTCAAAAACGCGCCAAAGGGGGCCACGTGCCATTTTAAGGTTATGTTTATATAATTTCTTTAAATTTTTTACTTGACAATATCGTAAAAATTCCATTGAATTAATTCAGTTTAAAATAATGTGGTGTGAAATAAGTGATTTTTTTTTTAATTTTAACTTAGACCACTTTCATAATTATGGGTTCACATGATAGTTTTTACTGACTCGCTCTGTATAAAAAAATATATTATAATTGTGGCAATTGCGATTATTTTTAATTCATAAATTATGATGTGTTGCAGCAACTTTATTATTAAATTTAACGTGTGTCGCTAATTCAAAACGATTAAAGAACATTGTTACACAAAATTACAAACGCGCCTTAAAGTATCGTCTTCGCAGTCACTTACGGAAAAACCAATTACCCCAAATTGCCCTCTCTTCGAAACTATTCAAAACTTGTCTGAAACACGTTGCACACAGTATAGTTAGTGAAATCTTGATTAAATGCAACGTATCTACAATATTACGTGATTAGATTCCATTACCGATCTTCAAGATCCAGACCACTTGCACATATACGCAGAAAGGCAGTCGTAAATGAGAAAATTAGTATTATCAGATTGTAGTTCTAATTAAGATAGCATAGTATCGAGTGAACGAAGATTTTCCACGGTTTAATGGAAACGAGTGCCGCGTCCAATTGAACATTTTCTCGCGTTATTTGCTGAGACAAAAGCAGAGCAGTTTTATGAGCTGCAAAATTCAAACTTTAACGAATTTACATTAGAAGAAGGCCCTGCTAAATTTTTATTGTTAGATTTTCTGTATTTTTAAACAATCTAAAGATATAGAAATACTTGTTTCAGTTTTACGAGTTCATACTTCATTAAATAATAGTTAGAAATACCACTTGACAGTTAAAAATTATACACACTTAAGAAGACTTAATTATTGTTAACCCTTTGCAGTCGACGGGGACTCTCAGGCATCACTGAAAATATCTGCAGCAATGTTTAAAACAATTTCTACATCGCTATGCTGGTGTCAAAGAAATTCGTAAAAATTTAATCGTTGCCAGGCCAAGTAATAGTAAACAAATTTCGTATGCATAAATGAAATATGTCGTGTACAATAAAAATATTCTAGGTCAGAAAAAATGCCTTGGGGTTGGAGTTAAAACAGCTTCGAGTGCAGAGGGTTAATAGCAACGAATTGTAAAAATTATCTTTCAATTAAACCTTATCGTTTCTTCAAACTTTATGAATACGTTTTTAACATATTGATTAACAAAAAAAACAGCTCAGGGAAACAAAAACTTTCTGTGCCTCATGGATACAACCTCTTTAAAGTCTACATCTAACAGTAGTGGTGAAACCAAGATGGCTACTGTATTCTGTATTAAAAATAGTACCGACTAATGAACAGTTGTCAGATTTTTAAAATGTTTATAGTATGAATATTAAAATATATGGAAACGTATGTATTAAACAAATTATTATTAACTATTAATTAAAGTACTATTGCTTTATCTTCACCTCCAGAAATTGTCATTTCAAAACACGAAATATTTTTACTCTTTCTAACTTACATGAAACAATCTAGAAAAAAAAATTGGCATAAAAAATTGCAGTTTTACAATGGATTATGAATACTGACAATATAAATAGAAGAAGAAGTGTTTGATTTTATTTTAGATAAATAATTAATGATTTAGCATTCAATAACAAAATTAAATAAATAATATACCGACATGCATAAAAGTGTGATTGTTAATTTCTTTCCATAATTGAGAATTTTGAAGGGATCTGTTTATAATTAAGATTATTACAAAATTGACTTATCAAGTCACTTGGTTTAGAGATGTCTAGCTTAAATAAGACGAATTTGCGACTTTATAAAATATACAAAGTATATCTTATACTAGAGAAATAATGCAATTTACTTTTTAAAATTTAACATTTTCAATTTTAATTTAATTTACTGTTTTCAAATAGATACAATGGAAGAAACATGCGCATTACAAAGAGATAAAAATATAATTCTAACGACTTTTAAAAATGTTATTGTATCAGGTTAAATCTCCTGAATTTTTTAAAATTACTTATTTAAATGCGTATGTCTAATATTTAACGTTCAATATTAAAATGAACTAATAAACACAAATTTAATCTTTAGCAAACGCAGTACTACTACTGTCACTATGTAATATATAATAGTTCGCTTACTTTTATTCTTTAGAATTGGAAAGGTTAATTTTCGTGAGGATTTAGACAATTTTCGGCACAGTGTGGCACGACGTGGTCAATTTTTCGAATTGCTAGTCTAATTGGGTCAGATCGTCCCGCGTTCGATTTATTGTAGGGAGACCATCCATTGTTTTCCATCTGTAGGAACTAATCGACCAATCGAAATCCCTAAATTTCTTGTTTCAATCTCCGATTAGAATTCAGGGTAACCAAACACTTTTGTTAAATTTAGCTTACAATATAAGAAATGTAAACTAAATCTCTATAAATAAACGATAATTTGTCTTAGACATTTAAACCGACAAATGGTTGCAAGAGTATCAGCTTGAATGGCTAAACCATTAATGTAAAATAATAATAATATTTGGCTATGAAAAAATTATTCTCAAATTTATTCTTACATACTTATAAATTGTAAATATGAAGTGTTATTAAATAACTAATATTTTTAAATAATGATTAACAATTTTTAAGAAATTGCTTATATTTAAACTGCAATACTTTCATAAAGAATGTTCACACGACAATCAATTTGTATTCATCCTAAAGCAACAAGCTTCAGGTTTCAAAATACATTGATTGCTTCATTCTAAGATTTTCTTCATCATGTAGCAGGTAAGAAATTGAAGATATATTTAGTCTTAAAAATCTAATATATGCTACAGTGTGTAAAAATGTTAAAAAATTGTTTATTGAAACCACTAGAAATTTAAACAAAGAAGCTTCCTCTTTACACCAATACCTTAACTACTGATGTACGATTTTTTTATTGAGACATGAAAGAGAGGTGCGTCGTCAACTTTACAAGAGTATAAGTTACACACTGAGGGCTTTACACGACGGAACTAGTCTCTTAATTTTGTTCCATAAAACAGTAAACAAAATCGTATATCAATGAATATGGAAACTGCCACATTTTGGAGACTGCAGTGGCTTAGTCGTCGCCACGTCTTTCTCTAAGACCATTTATAGTTACTCTCA
>CM052084.1:2695376-2709882 GCA_028453745.1 Agapostemon virescens
GAGCCCTTTTTCCTGTTCCAAAGGACGAATTTGGTCATTGGAGAATGGCAGATGTTTGTTATAGTGTCCCTAACAGCTTTTTGCAATTCTTTAAAAATGGCCAAATGGCAATAACATGTATAGAAAAATTATGACCTTGACAACATATTTCAAGATCACTAAACTCGATAATGAGTAGCAACTTCTATATAATTACCAGTTAAATATGGTATAATATTAAAAATTTTAATTAGGTTAACAATGGAATTTCAAATGATAGCGTACAGTTTTGTGTGAAAAAAATCGTGCAAATCCAGCACGTTGAAGTTATTCGAGTTATGCGAGAAATACCTCTAACCATAAGAGAATCAGAGGAATCCAGTATTCATCATTCTGCCACCATCGTCGTAGATATGTTTACCTTATCACGGCCGGAATTGTTTAACGACCGTTTGTACACGATTCCTAAACCGCTTCACACTTTACAACGATTGGCAATCAAGCTCGAGTGCTTTCTCCTTCTGTTGCAACACTGAATTAATCTACCTAATGGCTGTTACGAGTAGAAGCTGTTCCTTTGATGTCTTCCGGTTTATCGTTGAAGAAGTCGTGAGGAATTCGCGAAAAAGGTTAACGCGTTTGCATAGCGGATACTTTTGACATGATATCCGCCCGAAGGTGACGCGAAAATGGTTGGAAAACGTGGCGGATTTTATTATTCTTATTCGCAGTGAATTTGCATGCTACATATTTCCTTATCTGTTTGTAGTACCATTAACAATTCTATTAACGATATCAGTAGCCAATTAACACATTAACTGCCGAACTGACGACTTGAAAAATTCCATAAAATCAAAGTAATTGATTTAATGAAGCAGCGATGGAAAACTTTAAATGTATGACATATAGTTATCTACCAATCTTCTTATATTCTTCAGATATCAACTAAATTGAATGCAACGAATATATTAACGTACAAATTTATTTTTAAACATGGACTAATAATTCTGTCACCATAATCTGGTGACAGACAAATACTGTCATCATAATTCTTGACATGGCAGTTAAAGTGTGAATGGTGTTTTGGATCACACCCATTGAAGGGACAAATGCAATATCTTAACGGTAGATTCTTGTATTTAATCACATCTCTTGCAAGTATAATGTATAAACTATTTTAATTTTATCATGTAATTTTACTGCCAAATTTTAATTATGCGAGTCTGCAAAAGGTGCACGGGAAGTATTAGAAACGTCAAACTTTAGTGTATTTAAAAAAATGAAGTTATTTTTCAATTTACAATTTTACACAGAAAATTTTCATTCATAATGTAATACCATGATGAACATCATTAATAATAGTATACGAAAATATGTAAAACTCAAATTTCGTTACAATTAACATTTCCCTTTCAACCCCGTGGCCCTTTCAAATTGAAAACATGATTTGATTAACAAATTTGAATGTAAATACAAAATTTTAACTCTTTAAGAATATTTTTCTTAAATTTATTTAACATGTAAAACGGTAAAAATTTCGAAAAAATTTGAGCCTATTTGTTTATAATATTATTTTTCATTTGATGAAACTATTATTAAAAGATATAAATATTTCTATAAATTATCTGCGTCTTATTCAAGTTTTTTTTCGAAAGGAAAGAAATTTTTATGTAACTTATTTACAGTTTATGAAATAGATTTAAGTAGTAAATAAATTTTTATATAACCTCTGCTACCTGCAATTGATGCAGAACATTTCATATTCCAGAAACATTTAAACAATTCGTTCCCAATAACAATCCATGATAATGTCTAATTCCGTATCATGTTCAACTTCTCAAATATCGTGTAGAACTTGCTCACCTATATCGAGACATTATTACAATGCTTTTTGGATATTTGACATTATATCTTTTTCATCTGTTTCTTTTTTTGGTGTTCAGACACCTATCTAGACATTTTTGCAATTTACTGTGCCTAGCAGTGGTAATAGAAGGCGATATTAAATTCCGTGACAATTTAACCCATTTACATCATTAGCGTATATATGCGCTCTACTTCCTTTGCCATGGTCACCGGCGCGTATACATATACAATTAGACCTTTTGTACGTAACAATAAGTACAAAAAATATGTACGAATTCATAAAATTGGTAATAGTCTACCACTTTTTGAAATTGTCTTCCTTTAATGTATAAAAATTTTTGATAATAAGAATATTATTTTCTATTCGTTCTTATAATGCAAATTGGTTATACTTATTCATACTTTTCATTTCACAAGTAATAAAGTGAGTCATGAATGAATTATACCAGAACATATTTAAATGTACTAGAAGACACTAAACCATACCAAACTATACTAGAAAAAGCTAGAATATGATAAAATAAAGTAGAATATACTATAATATAGTATAATATATTACAACATGATAGAAGATAGTGGAATATGAGAGAATATGGATAAATAGACTATAACATGTTAGAATATGATAGAATATGGAGAATATATTAGAATATGATAGAACATAATAGAATATAGCATAACAGAATATACTGTTCTATTCTACTATTGTCTAATATATATTCATTAACATATATTCTTTTATGGGGAATAATAAAATAGAACAGAATACTCTAGATTATACTAAAATATAGGAGAAAAGAATAGAATAGAATATATTGGGATGTACAGAAATGTAGCAGAATAGAATATAATATACTGACTGGAGTATAGTAAAATATAGCAGAATAGAAAACTATGGAATATAGTATAATATGATAGAATATAGTATAATATAGTAGAATATAGTAGAATATACTAGAATACACTAGAATATATTAGCACATGATAGAATATAGTATAAATAGTAGAATCCAGTAAAATATACTAGAATATAGTAGACTAGAATGGTATATTCTATTCTATTCTGTATTCTACTGTTCTCTAGTAAATTCAAATATATGCTATTCTATTTTAAAGAATAGTAGAATATACTAAAATATAGGAGAATAGAATAAAATATACTGAAGTATACTAAAATATAGAAGAATATAAAGGAATATATTATAGTAGAATGGAATATACTACAATAGAGTGGAATAGAATAGAATATAGTAGAATGGAACATACTAAAATAGAGTAGAATAGAATAGAATACAATAATGTGCTAGAATAAACTGGAGAATTGTAGAATATACTAAAATATAGGATAATAGAATAAAATTTACTGAAGTATACTAAAATATAGCAGAATAGAAAGCAATAGAATATAGTAGAATGGAATATACTAAGGTAGAGTAGAGTAGAATATATTACAGTAAAATGGAATAATGTACTAGAATAAACTAGAGAATAGTAGAATATATTTCAATATAGGATAATAGAATAAAATATACTGAAGTATACTAAAATATAACAGAATAGAAAGGAACAGAATATAATAGAATGGAATATACTAAAATATAGTAGAATAGAACAGAATAGAATAATGTACTAGCATAAACTACAGAATACTAGAATGGAACAAAATATGCTAAAATATACTAGAATATGGGAGAATAGAATAGAATATATTAATATATAGTGTAATATATTATGGTATAGTAGAATAGACTAAAGTGTACTTAATTACACTAGAATACGTTTGAATAGACTAAAATATACTCAATTGTACTACAATTCATTTGAATACAGTATAACATACTGGGTACAATAGAATACACTAGAAATTACTTTAATCTAACTAAATTCTCATAAAAGAATAACTTATCAATTCGTGACATCGTGGACTTGAAAATTCTTATTCGATTCAAACTCCAAGCTGTTACATCTAAACATTTCCTCTTCCTCCAGGTGCGGAATAATAATTTTTAATTTTTCACCAACCACTATATGTTCTCAAGTTATCCTTACGATAGTCTTGCATATGTGTCAGTAATTGCAGGGCACATCGACCTGGAAGAGGCGCGACGTCAAAATTTCGATTTGTCTGTCTTATCCCGCGTCTGGTGCGTTACAAGCCCCTTTCACGAGTTGCTCCGTACATTTTGTTACAATTGACACGAAATTGGCTGGGAATATGTATTGTTTGTCGGTCGAACAAAGGGAATTGATTTTGCATTGTTCTCCGGTTATAATCGACTGTCTTTCGCCGTCGACAAGGCAGAGAAGTTACGGCAGCGCCCCGTACGGTGTCGTTCGCGCGAATTTTTAAGCGGATTGCACGCCGCACAATGAGCACTCCCCGTTTCCCCGCTGGTAAAAGAGTCCATTTAATAGAAATGACTCGAGCAAACGGTTCGGCCTAGTTTGCCGGCGCATAAATAGCAAAGCGTTATTAGCTGCAATTCATGCGCAAGCTATTTGCGTGCGACGCTCGTTATTTTTAGATCGGAGATTCGTGTTCTCTGATAACCGTCCAATTTGGCGAAATAATGGAAACACTGCTTATAACTTGTGTTGTGTTGATAAGATTAGCAGCCATGAAATTGTGCATTAATACTTATGGAAAAACTATGGACTTGCTCGAATTAGACATAACTGCAACTACTCTCATTAATACATAATACTGGTTCTTTATCTTTCGCTTTGTACAGGGTAGAATGATTTACGTATCGTGTCACTTATTGCGCAAACATATTCACTATTTTTTATCAATGAAAAATACGAAAATAATTATTCTTCTAACAACAATTTTTATTCAATTGCATCAGTACAATACAGTGCAAATCAAAATTTGTCGCAATATTTAGACATTTGAGTGCATTCCACAATAAAGTAGTTCTGCAAAGTCGTTTAACTGCGAAACATAATTCTTTTGTACACAGTAGGTCATGAAAATATACGACACTCTTTAGAACGGTATAACTTTCTGAAAATTGGACCAAGCTACTTGAATTTTTTTTAGATGATAGATAAACTAGCCTTCTAGACAATATGAGACAATTTTTTAAATAAAAATTTTAATTGTTTGAAATTATAAAAGAAATAAAAAGATAATGCTTCTAAACTTTCTTATCTCAGTCTTCGACGATTTAAGCAGTGCTTTTAATAGATCTCATCGAAATCAGTCAGTTACAAAAGTAGAAGTTGTAAAAATCTTTAGATTTCTTACAGTTATGGTACAATAGTCGCAAAAAACTGCGGTTTTCACTATCATTAATTATTTGTGGTTCACGAGGACGGGAAAAAAATTAGATAAAATTTTTAGTATCTATATATTACGAAGATGTTTGAATTTTGGTTGCAAGCTCAGATAAAAAAAGTTCAAAAATATCATTTTTTATTTCATTTATCATTCCATCTAATTGTAGTTTTTACAAAAGAAATTTTTGCATATTGTCTAGTGAACAGTCTTCTATTATCTAAAAAGCAATTCAAATTGCTTGGTCCAATTTTTAAAAAGTTATTTCATTCTAGAAATTGTTCGAATATTTTCTTGGACGACTATACATTCTGCGGTAACAGAATTCTACCTCAGTACAAAGTTATATTTCGGACTGTAAACGTCTGCAATTTAACATGTCACGAAAAAGAAGTAATACCAGTTTAAGAAAAGACATCTCGTAATTTATCATACAGAAAGGGAAAAGTTTTCTTGAAAATGCAGAATTATTAGTAATCTGAAAAGTACAGTTGCGGATACTATTAAAAGCTATTGTACGCGAAAATAGCACGATGGTGATACATTTTATTATACTAAATTACAATTTTTGCGATTTCGGCGTTTTCGCGTTTTCGCGTTTTCGCGTTTTCTGAGTAACTAATGCATTTTTTTGGTTGTCCGCAATTTCTGTGTTTTCTATTGCTTGGCAAATAAGTAATTGTAGATTTTAAATAAGAACGTATGGCAATCTGAATCGATAATAATCTTGATATTGGTCCCGTGAATTTTAATTGTACCTCCAGATCGTTGCGCATTTTTGAGTGAAAAGTCACCAGAACGAAATTTGCCAAACCAATTTTGACGCTATCATTTTCTCAAGGTTTCATTCCCATATACGGCACATAACTTATAGTACGCTTGCGACGCGTTTTTGTCTTTTCGGAAATAATACAATAAAATATGTCTAAAATGCGCGTTTATTTCTTTCATTTCTTAATTGGGATAAAAACGAAACTAAATAACAAAGGGCACAATTTTCTTACTAATAATTAAAGATGGACGCCCAAACAAGAAGAAAACAATACTGGTTAGGTGCTTTGAACACGTTGACAAAACAAAAGAACGTGCTAAAACTCTCTATCAACAAATTTCGCAATCATCAAGTTGCTAATCCAATAGTTACTCGCACTTTGATATAATATTCAACTTCTATCTGAATTCAAGTTCTGTCTGTCGTCACCTCGGTTTTGTCGTGATTGCTTAACCCTTTTGCTTCGGCAGTCCAGTCCGCCGAAGTGCCGTCACCGAACAGAAGCACGCGCCAGAAATATGCACAGTGCTCGTGGTTTTTGTTTATACGTTCCTCTAAAACTTAAATCATTACTATGCTCAATGAAACAATTTTTGTTCTAATATAGCACGTATTCTTCACATTGTTAATATGGAAAGACTTATACAAAATTATATTAGTATTTTAAAAACATTAGAACAATTACAGTTGACATGTTTTTTGATAATAAATATCACATATTACATAAATAAAACGATCACACCTTTTTTCCATTTCCTTGCATGTCTGACCTTGAATGACCTCGATCATAGGTCGTTGAATTCGTCTTAAAACGCACTATTTGATGGTGGATAAAAAAACGTATAATTCCATTTAAAAAAAAGAACGTTGACATTTATCTCACCTTGGAGTGTTCACCAGGAAAAAGAGAAGTTCCACCACATGATGACCCCCTCAGTATTGCACAACTTTTGTCTGAAACATTTTTGTGTATAATCAATATTTTCGGAGATATTCGACTGTAACGCTTTATAATTTCCACCCTGTATACCTGAAGGAGTGGAAAACTGTCAAGAAAGTAATATCGTAATTCATTATTAATTGTTTGTTTATCTTTTCTTTTTGTGCGTAGCACGCAGTGTTAGTCTGTCTGGTTAAAAACTGTTTGCGTACATTGATAATAAAATGGTTGGCTTTTTCGAAGTCGATTTGAATAGTTTATTGTATACCTTTCAGATATGCTGATTAATTTGTTGGTACCACGGCGAGACATGCGCAATTGTTACTGTTGCAACAACTGTAAAATAAAAGACCGGGTAGAAATTAAAAACCAGAGAGGACCACCCCGAATTTTGAATGCGGGAGAAAGAGAGAGAAAGTTAAAAAACATTCACAGGGTATGTGCTCTCAAATTTGCTCTAGAGATTCGTCAAGAAAGTGGAAAATAAATTAGTGCTGAAACCGTGCGTGGAGTACTAAGAAATAATGGATTTAATGGCCGAATCTCGAGAAGGAGGGATAAACCAGATAAATAGGAAAAGAAGATTGGCTTTCGCTAAAGAGATTATTCAAAAGCCGCAAGATTGGTGGAAGAACACAGTTTCCCGTCAGCAAAATATATTTTTCCTTCGTCAGATTTTCACGAAAAGCCTTGCAAAGAGGAGAATTTGCATAAAGAGTTGCAGTGTAGCCATCAATTAAGATAGGAAGTGATTACAAAGTTATATTAATCTTCCCTAAAGCAAATAACTCTCGTTATAAAAAATGGAAGATTCTCTGAAAGGTATTAAACATTAAACGAAACTGCTAAATTATTTTTGTACGTTCCGTTCTGTAAACATATATTCTATTATTCCTTTCCACAAACTGTCTTAAATATTAACATTTTACCTACTGGAAGTTAATTAACGGATTTTTTTAATGGCTGAAATATTGTAAAACAAGCTCGATAGCTTTCTTTTAAAGAACAATTTCACAAGTCGTTACACTGCACCTGTTCAGGTAGAGGACGGAATTATTAATCCGTTGCACTCGACGCAATTTTAATTCCGAAATGGAAACATTTTTTTAACCCAGAATAATTCCATTGCACATGGTTAATTTTCTTTCGAGCACAGAAAATTAATTACTATTATCCTAACGTGCAACATTTCGATTTTTACCGATTTCTTAAATGCAAACATTGTAATGTAAATATTGTTTAAAAACGACAGTATCACAACTTTATTGTTGACTTAGAGGCGACATTGGAGTGCTAAGGTTAAACGTCATAAATATCTGTGTATTTAACACAATATAATACATAAATTGCAAACTAGTATAAATAAACAAAATGATCAATAATAGTGATGTTTAAAAACTATCGATAATAGATCTAGACTATTATTAGATAGTTTTTGTAATCACACAGCCAAATTCATTTCATGCATTTTTGTTTCGCTCAATCGTTACTTTATCCTGTTATGTTACTTTCCCGTTCTCACCGCATATATCTATAGTCGGTGTGGAAAGTAATCGTACAGCGACCAATTTCAAATAAAACTGTGTGCGTAAACTTCAATTACAAATTTTAAGCGAAAAAAATGATTAATAAATATCCTTGGGTATTTACAGAAAAGATTTCGTCAAAACACTATACATCCAGCATAGATAAACGTAAGAAATAGACGCACAGAAAGTACCTAACCCAGACCTTAGTTTTTCAATTAAAACACCTTCGAATTCAAATGGTGAATATACTTCGTTTACGTTACATGTTAATCACTTACGCTACGTTTTATTTAACGAATGCAGTAATTAAAATTGTTTTATAGTTCATACTTTCCTAGAACAAGAAGAAAATTAATAACTACTGTTACGTGTCTCGACAAAATTCGAAAGTAACAGTGATCTACTGTTTGATCACACGTCTCATACGCACCTGTAAGGATTGTATGAGAGAAAAGAAATGTAGATAATCAGATAAATCGGTAAGCGTAACTAAATATAAACTTCAGAGCTTTTATAAATATGGAAAACTCCCGACTATAACGATAAAACCATAGTAACATTAATGCTTTCAGTAAAAAGTACGAAAACACAGCCGCGAGTGTCGCAATGACCGTATACATATTTCAGAGCTCATCGATGGGGCGTAAACATCGTCCACCAATGAATGCATACTAAAATATTCATCATCAGCGGTTTGTTGCTAAAAGTAACGCTCACCCCTCACTGGTGTGGTGAGAGCAGATCCGAAAAGTCCTCGAGACGGTATGTATCGGTTACCGACCCGAGGGTGGTCGCGCTCCTGCTAATACCTGGGTGATTTGTATCTCAAGGTTTATGGTACATCGATTGCTATTGACTGAAAAGTCATAGCTTCGACGGATCACGTGTCTACAAAAGGACAAGCCCTAATAAAACGGCATCCCAAGGCCAGACTAAAATACTAATTACAACAACTGGCATCCCAGATTTACGATTCCTGAAAAATAGCGGAACTCGGGCGTCAGTATCGTAAACCTCTTTATTCGTTTACATTTTCTGAAGCCGCTACTTGCGTCTTAACATTATGAACAATTTCAATCTTAACATTTTGTCGCAAACCTGTTTTGTTTAATAGTATCGTTTAACCGTTGGAGGATATTATAAACAATTTTTTAAAATGTTTGAATATTTTTGTACAATCGGTGACATAGTACCTGAATCACACTATCTTATAGAAAGCAAAGATGAAGTAAAAGTATTGTGTCTGAATATTAATGAGAGTAACTATAAATGGTCTTAGAGAAAGACGTGGCGACGACTAAGCCACTGCAGTCTCCAAAATGTGGCAGTCTCCATATTCATTGATATACGATTTTGTTTACTGTTTTATGGAACAAAATTAAGAGACTAGTTCCGTCGTGTAAAGCCCTCAGTGTGTAACTTATACTCTTGTAAAGTTGACGACGCACCTCTCTTTCATGTCTCAATAAAAAAATCGTACATCAGTAGTTAAGGTATTGGTGTAAAGAGGAAGCTTCTTTGTTTAAATTTCTAATAGTTTCAATAAACAATTTTTTTAAATTTTTACATATGGTAGAATATATTGGATTTTTAAGACTAAAAACATCTTCAATTTCTTACCTGCTACATGATGTAGGAAATCTTAGAATAAAGCAAACAATGGATTTTGAAACTCAGAGCTTATTAATTTGGGATGAATCCAAGTTTATTGTCGTGCGATCATTCTTTACGAAATTGCTGCAGTTTAAATATAAGCAATTTCTTAAAAATTGTTAACTTTATCTAAAAATATTAATTATTTAATAACAGTTCATATTTACAATTTGTAAGCATGTAAGAATAAATTTGAGAATAGTTTTTTTATAGTCAAATATTACAATTTTAGATTAATGGTTTAGCCATTCAAGCTGGTACTCTTGTAACCATTTGTCGGTTTAAATGTCTAAGACAAATGATCGTTTGTTTATAGGGATTTAATTTACATTTCTTATATTGTAAACTAATTTTAACAAAAGTGTTTGATTACCCTGAAGCACTGTTTAATTACCAAATTACTAGAGTTTAAACATTCTCAATACTCAGATTAAACTAAGGCGTTCGAACCATACTCGCGTCTTAACATCTGTTATGTATCTATATGTTCTCCAGTGACTGTACATTATCACCAACAAAATAAAATTTGATTCGGTTTGTAAGAAATTAGTAACATATTTATTACATTCTGTTAAGAGTTTGACTGGACGTTACAGCGCAAAGGGTTTATTGAAACCTGACAAATTAATGGTTACCTGTCTGTTGGTTTTGTCGTTCTTCATTGAACAGAAATTGAAAAGCTTGCGTTAGATGGAACGCAAAACTGTAAAGTAAATTAAAAAATCGTCTACATGAAACGGGACCGATGCAACAGTTGAGAGTTCTATAGTCGGTGCTAGTGCATATAGATAGTGTATTCTTGACATCGAGCGTTCATAGGCTCTTCATCGTGCGGGACGGTTGAAGGGCCCTCGAGGGTTTATCTCTTGTTGGTCGAGCACTCCATTGAGTATCATGCGACCAATGTATCACGAATAGCACTTCCCGCGATTATGATTCCTCCGAAAGGATTTCTCGTTCTGTGCTCGATATTTTTGTCGGAAAAAAATCCTGCGCACTGCATTTCCTCTTTTGGACAACTTAACTTGCAAACCCATCAACTGCAGAATAATTACTAGCAACTATTTCAACATTCCTTTGTTTAATGTATCATTTTATACACTTCTTAACTTTATATTAGTGACAAGATAACATTGGGAGAAGGTACAGGAAATTCAATTTTTGCTGTTGCAGATCGTAAAATATTGAAGGTAACGTAACATTTAACCCTTTGGGGCCGTATATCTCAGCTGCCACATTAACCCTCTATGGGCCGAATATTTTTTTTAAATATAAAAAAATGTATTCAACGAAAAATCAACAATTACAAACCTATATACACAGATTAAAAAAAATTTATCAATTTAAACAATTTTATTAGAATTTCTAATTTTGTAACTTTGCAGTAACAACGGCTTACGATATTTGCACTTCTGTGCATAAAAGATTAATCGTGAAATTCCGTGAAAAAGTTTACATTTGGCGTTAAACATAGATGTTTTACTGATTGCTAAACAATTTTTTGTGGTTCTGAGTTTTCCTTATCTGATGATGATTCAGTACTAAATTCGTAGTAGCACTAGCACTCGATTGGCGATTCTGAGGCGCCACGAAAAATTGTTACACTATCGTTTAAAACAAATTTAGCATCACTATTTTTCTATCTGAGAAATTGATAAAAATTGAAAGGTTGTAAAGGCGTGTAACATTTAAAAACCTCACATACATGCGATGAAGTAATTCGAGTTACACGGCTCCATAGAGGGTTAAAGAACCATACTGACCTTATATTGAGTCGACAAAATTCGGACACATAGAATTCGAAATAATATTTGAAAAATTGCGTTTAAATGTAATTAATTTTCGCTTCTTAAAATATTTTAAAAATAATACTCTAAATTGGTAAAAAGAAAGTTATCGAAAGTAGTGTACCGTAAAATTGAATGTAGCAATGACGAATTTTATTTTCACTCTTTGAACACTGAATTTGATGTACAAAGTGGTAACAGTTGTTTTAAATCTATTTATTCCAGTGATTTTGATAGTGACATAAGTCTGGGTTAGGTGAAGTAACCTAAAGGTGAAATAAGTGAAGCTATGAGCGATGCAATTAGTGATTTCCAGTGACAACGAATTAGAAGAAAACTATGAAAATGAAAGTAGTGATATAAATGATTTTGGAGACTAACATGATGATACCACATGATGGAGAACTATAAAATACAATTTTTACATTAAATTAAAACATGTTATTGTGTTACATATATCTAAAGTTTTAAAAAGAATGAATGAATTTTGTTTTTCATTCATAACCTTGCATATTATGTATTACAGTTCATGAATTTAAAATAGTATGTATCCAGTTTTCTGGAGACATACTGTAGGAAGGAGAAAGTAATTCAACATACTTCTGTCATATTTTTCTTTATATGCTACAACTGCATAAAAGGAGAAAGTAATACAACATCTTTCTGTCATATTTTTCTTTATATGCTATACATGTATAAAAGGAGAAAGTAATATTAGGTTGTTCGAAAAGTAATTTCGTTTTCTTTTTATAAGAATGAAAGACGATTTTCTTATGGTGAATAAATATTTTATTGAAAATAAAAATGAAACTACTATCCGAATAACCTAATACAACATATTTTTGACATATTTTTCTTTACATACCACAACTGCATAAAAGGAGAAAGTAATACTACATCTTGCATTCATATTTTTCTTTACATGCCACAACTGCATAAAATTCGATAATTTGTTCATGAATTTTCTTTTGTATTACTACACGATATAATTGAACAAATAAAGGCTTGTAATAAAAGTGTATGTTACACTTCATGTTCATATATTCTTTTCAAAATTTGATGTTATTTTTAAAAAATTTAGAAAACTATTTTTCGAGATGATTTTTAAATTGATTGATGATTTCTAAATAGCCCTCTGTTTAGTGATAGTAATTAAAAACGCCACTGCAAAATGTCGTTAATCTGATTACTCTTTAATCTGATTAATTATCTATGTATACTGTATAGAAAATTCAAATGTTTATATATAAATAATAAATTTCCAAAAATTTCTAATAACTTATTACATAAAAAATTGCAAATACACTTTACCGACTGTTTCCTTGATTGTGCACTTACAATCACTTAAACTATCGTATTTACAGTGTAGATTTTTAGAAAAAATAAAAATGTTCTAATTTAGATCAAAGTTATTAGAGATCTTTACTCAGGATAACTTGATGATTCACAAAAAAAATTACCGTTATAATTGAGAGACCCACTAAAAATTTTTCAGTCATCATCCAATGACCTTGAAAAATTCTGAAATAATCGCCGGTCGGTAAAGTGTTAAGATAAAAATAAAATTAATATAAATGACGAATATAAATAATATTAATTATATGATAATAATGAATATGAATGATAAGAATATAAATTAAGATGAAATATAAAAGACGAATAGAAAGCAACAGTATTTTTATTGTATATTAAAATTCTTGGTATATTTTCACTGTTTAAAATATTATTTTACCTTTCTTATTATAAATGCATAAAATCCAAAGTCATATAACAAATTTTTGAGTTATCTTTTAATTAGCACATTTTTTCTTACAGACACTATAGAATATAAATATTTTGCAACATACAATACTTGAAACATTATATCCATAAGTCAGTACGAATTTTTATTATATGCTTTATCACTCATTTTTTGTTAATTTTTATAAACAATGAAACTCGTTTGCCGTTTACAGTTGTACTGGTAATCGAACACCGGCGGAAGTGAAAAAATGTAAACAGAATGCACCGATCATCAACCAAATGGCAAAAGCCTGCTAACGACATTGTTACTGGTATATTAATTTCACGAAATATTACGACAATATCGATGTATCGCTTTGATGGAAGAGCTACACAAGCTTTTTCCGATATTTAATAATTAACATTGGATCTTGAGTTTCGAAATTGATAAGCGTGAGTTACAAGAATGTTCAACGTATACTATCCATTTAATCGTATATTATTAAATTTTTCAGTCCACTTTGTTTAATTAAATTATGATTTCGTTCATAAAGAAACATGATTAATATTCCAACTGATAAAAACGTGAGAATGTAAGCAAAAAAATTATATACAAGGTGTTGCAAAATGCAAGAAACATCAGAGTCAATAAATGAAGAATTAATAAACGCTGATTAATATTATTCAATCATTACAGCAAAGGTTACAATAAATTAATATTTTGTTGCTCTATCTATCCATACTGTACTCCATTTATACTAACCCTGCAAAAACTTAAATAAAAATTAAATTGTACATAACTTAAAGTATTTCCTTTATATGAAAGGTGAAATTCTGTTTTTAAGCAAAATCATATTGCTTCACAATTTACAATTTTCTATAAACATCTTAAATCGGCACTGTATAAAAATTGACTCATTTTAGATACCTCTTTCACTGTGATAATGATTAAAACACTTAATCGTTCTCAGCATTACA